>JARJDW010022622.1:0-12599 GCA_030264715.1 Adinopsis sp. GC000173 | reverse complement strand
GGCTTTTTAATTTTTACTCATACAAACAAAATTATATTGTTGTGTTCACGTGCAATTAAAAGCGCTTTAATTTCTTAAACATTTAAACAAAACGGTTGAGCAACTTTTCGGCTACGATGATGGTGGTGGTGGATGGCGCGCGTCTAAAAAATTTTAATTAGATTGTCGGGCGGTGATAATGAATAATTTATCGTTTTGTATTTGCGCTGCTGCTTTACTTTGCTTTGCTGTACAACACAACACAACAAACAACATTGTTGTTATTTTATTACATATTGAAAAATTCATTAAATACATAAATTGTACGTTGACCTCCCGAAAATTAAAACGCTATAATTTCGTGAAATTAAACATTACTTTTGTTATAATTTCATCTTAATTACAATAATTATCATCTGCGAGATAGTAAGATAGTCGAGTTGTTTTTTGATATATATATTTATAATAAGCGCATTTAAATCAAAATTAATTTATGTATGAATAAATAGAGATGGAAACGTAGAAATGCAGTAATAATAATTTTAAATACTAAAACGCGTCAAGTTTAATGATATAACCATTAGGTGAATATTTTAATTTATATAAGAAAATAAGATGTTTTTATAGATCACAATAAAACGTCTTCTTCTATGTATGTGTAAATATATATGTATATATTTTTTTTTCGTGAAGACGACGAAACATTCCACGTAGGTAATAAGACATTTAAAATAAATTGATATCAAAATGGAATTTTTGTTTAGCAATTAAATAAATCCAAACATTAACATCTACAATGTTGATGCAAGCCATAAATTCCGGTAAATAAAACAATTTAATTAAAAATTTTCTTTCACACGTTTTGTTATGTTACTACTCCACGACGACGACGACGCCTTTCTTTCCTTCGTCTTTTACTTCTTCCTTCATTGACAATTTATTATATAAGTGCGCTTACGTTTTATACACAATTAAGTGATTTTTTATTTGAGTTTTGATTTAAACTTAATTAACCATTTATTATTATTATCAAAAACATTTGTAATTTAATTTAATTAATTCGCCCAGTTTTAGAGTGACTAATCAAATCTTGACACGATTTAAGTAGATTTTTATAAATAATTGAGTTTAGGGTCATTTAATTTCATTACCCTTTTTTTTGTAAGTAGTTAATTAAATGCACCAAATATGAATCCAGAAAAAATATATTCAGATCAAATACATTACATTTTTATAAATAATGTTAAAAATCAGTAAAAAATCATAAATTTTATCATTTTTCTATGAATTTTAGCATTTTCACTGTTTTTTCAACAATTTTTTTATGAATTTTAGAATTTTTCACTGTTTTTTTTTTTAAATAATTTTCTATAAATTTTTCATTGTTTTTCATCATTTTTCTATGAATATATCAACACTTTTCACTATTTTTTCATGATTTTTCTATGAATTTTAGCATTTTTCATTGTTTTTTCATCATTTTTTTATAAATATTAGCAAATTTATTTTAATTATTTTTATCTTTTTTTAAATGCACCAAATATGCATCCACCAGTCGCTTAAAAATATATGGCATATGTTAAATGGTTTATTTGTTGTATGTTAGTATACGAGGGCGCAAACTAAATAGATTCAAGCTATTATCAAATCTTGACACGATTCAAATTTTGGTGGTTTGGGTGTGTGTGTGTGTGTGTGTGTGTGTCGCCTGGCTCGTTGTTCTTACACACACACACACATATACATACAGCGACCAAATGCAAAGCGTGCGTTTCTAACGCAAATATATTGCCACAACATATTACTACTGCTACTCTCCTCTCTGCGAGAGAGAAGCGGAGAAACCATAATACAAGGCGCACACAATGATATATTTTTCTGTTATACGGTCTTCTATATTGTTTTCTGTAATACGGTATTATATTTCGTTGGGTAGCGTGTGAACGCTACGATCACGTAATAATATTCCAGGCACCCACGCAGAAAGCATAATCCATAAGACGACAATAACCTCAATTTCTTTTTGAACGCGAATGTGGTGTGGTGTGGTGTCTTTTCGGGCGAAAAATAAAATCGCGAGATTTTTCGATTAATACTTCCGGAGGGGTGTAAGTATGTATATGCATTGTACATGACGCGCTCATCCAACAACCACTGAATTGATTGTTTGCTTTAAATCTGTTTCAATTTATAAAAGAAGAAAAGGCGCCGCACCACCCCTATTAATTCACCGAGCACTTTACTCGTCCTAAGCTTATTTCCACCCTCCAAACACCCTTGATGGTCGACGACAAAACAGCCTCCTCGCTAAGATGTTGCTGCTGCTGCAGCGCGGCGACGTTTTGCAAAACAATGCATAAATATCGTGCGGATTACTACGATTCGTTAAGGGGGAGAAGAAGAAGGAAAAACAGACGCATTTTTCACTAAGACGCGCGCGCGGATTATCATCATCCTACACATTTAATTGCTGCAGAATAAAAATAATGTATTGTATAATGAATTTTAGCGCGCTATCGAAGTTCAATTTAACAACAACAAATAAAACCAACAATATATGAGCGCTTCGCAGGGCAGTTTTTGCGCATCGTGAATATTTAATTAATCAAATTATTATGCAAACTTAAACAAATTACGTAATCAGCTTACCTAACCTAAAATTACCTGCCAGGCAATATTATTATGTATTTGTTGTATATATATGCGTGTATGTAGTAAAGTTGTTTGGCGGACGATCGCAGTACACTGTGTGATTTTTACAAATTAATTAATATTATTGTTTATAAATGAAACATTCGGTAAAAGTTGTTTTACCATTAGGAATAATTTATGCGCATAATTAGCACAGAAGCATAGATAGATATGCCACCCACATGATCATCATCATCATCATCATTTATTGTAAATTAATAAATGTCAATTATTTCAATACGAAGCAAAAATAATAATAACAATATTTTTTTCTACATCATCAGACGGTTGTTAAATTATGTAAAAGCGCGCAGTGCAGCGATTAAATGGTGAACAATATTGAAACTAATTTAAATAAACATGTAAATCCCATACCCAATTATTATAAAATTAGCGGTATGATTGGGAATTTAAGTGACACGATATGCCGCCGACGTTACCACCGCAACCGCCTCCCACACACACGCACACATAAAGTTAATTTGCAAAAATTTTATTTTAATTTTAATTTAAAATTCTTGTATTTTTAAGCATTTTCTATAATAATAAACAATCCAACATCGTTTTATGTGCGATTTTGTTTTAATTATTCAATGGCAGTAATCCTTTATGAAAATAATCAAGGTAAATTACGAAATTTTATGTTGAATTAAATGTAAACAGAAATTTCATTTTCGTTCAAATATTTAAAAGGCACACAATAATGAAATATTTAAGTTGTACGGCTGCTGTTTTAATTCACGAATTTAGAAAAAAAAGTGCCTATAAAAGTTTGGATGATGGATAATTTTTGGTGCTCGAAAAAAGAAGAATCGATGAGATATTTTAATTGAAATTCCATGCTGTCGCCTGTGTACATAGTATAGAAGTATAGTATCAAATAGAAAAAAAAAGTGTTGCAACTTTTCTTCTCGGGTGTGAGTGACCATATGGTTAAGGTTACTCTCTGTATATATGCGCGCTTTGCCTGCCTGCTTATTTCCCTATCCGCATTTGCATTAGTTCTGTCTATTTTACATATCGCCAAACACACCGACCACCTGCATTCATCGCAATTAAAGACAATAAACGTTAATTACCAAACAAACGCAATCATTGTGAACGAGCGCGCGCTTTAAACATGATTTGTTGAGATTGCGTTATCACAATAATGCTGTAGGGCAATTTCCCTATGTGTGTGTGTGTGTGCAACAATATCCAAGCGCAGTGCAAATAAATACGAAACCAAACCAAACCAAACCAACACACAACGAACGCAACGCAAAGTGTGAGAGAGAGAAGAGAAAAAATGTATTGTAAACGTGTCGCGCATAATTTTATTTAAACTTGCTGTTAGATTTGTGGTCTAAATACCGATCACAATCGAGGAGTTATTGCATTTCCGTAACAAAATGCACCACAATACCATTGATGTTTTGTTTTCTCTCCATAACATACTCGGCGCGCTACAGCAGATATATATATATATATATGTATGTATATATAAAAGAGTTGGTATGTTGGCATGGCTTCGTCGGTCGGAATGATTCCATCGAAACATACCATATACGAGACACAATTAGTCACTACATACACGTCAGACGGACGGACGGATTTTTTTCCGTCGCCATAAGCTGAAAACGTTTAAAAGTAAATCAATAGGCGCGCTCTTCTGTTGCGCTTTTAAAGCCGCACCGAATAATAAAAATCGAATGCTGGCTGCCTTGCCATGGCTTGGCTGCGATGATGTTGGAAATGTAATTTTCCGTAAAAGTGGATGCGCACGACTGAGGTGCATGTTGTTGCGATTTTGTCGTGGATTTACAAGTGCATCCATAAACCAGCGCGCGAAGGTGTTAAACGGGGAAACGAACGCAACAACAACCACAAGAGTAACAACAACAACAACGCAAAAATTATGGCTGAGTAATTAGATTGAAATAAGGGGGAAAATCGACGCTCGACGCGCGCGCATGCATTATTAAGTTATTTATTGTTTAAAATCCTCCAACGAAAAAGAAGAAGAAGAAGAATTATTAACGATCGTGTGTAGTATAATTCGGTTAAGAAGTATGTCCCAGCTAATAAACATTATTAGCTTGGGTAAATTATAGCTGCGATGGCGGAGTGGATGCGCTGAAGGATTTCTTCATATATCGCCACTAATAATCAGCTATTATGTCTTAAGATACACTCGATCGTGTTTTGTTCCAGCGACCATATCGGAATTTACGCACAATAAAAACTTTTCCGTCTCTTTTTTCATGTTATTATTGAGTGTTGTATTATTGTGTGTTGTTCTATATATATGCCATTTTTTTGTTGTTATTGTATTCTGTTGTAAGAAACAACCTTGTGACACACTAACAATTTTAAGAAGTCAGTAAGAAAGAAGAGAGAAACAAACGTGATCGAAGGAATTTCTTACTAGAAGTATACAATATCATAAACAATCTATCATATTTTATACAAACCACGCAAACTCTTACTTTCATCGGTTGGATGGAGTAGAGTAGTATAAGCAAAAGCACAATCGCCTGGCATAGAAACATATTTTTTTGTACTTAATCGCTAATTGCACTAAGAATTTTCGATTGTTTAGATTCTCTATCTATAGTAATGAATCATCCCCAAGAATATAATTTTATTTGCATTTCAATTAAAATTTGCAAATTTCTTTATGATTTCTATGAATTTCAGATTGTTAAGGTTCGCTACCAAAAATAAATCAACCCCAATTCATGAGTAAATACACCCAAAAGAAATAATGTAAGTACAGATTTAATACACTCCCTCAAAAACACAAACGAAATCGATTTAGGATTAGAAAAAAAAAACGCTGGCGATATATTTCACGCCTCCGTTTTCGTAGGTAGCCAGCTAGGTAGGTAGTAGTACATTATTTTTAAACAGCATTAGCATTTCTTTTGTGCGTTATTGAATTTATTGTATTGAGCGCGTTTGCGCTGGCAAAAAACATTAAGGTTTAAAAGGGATTGAAGTTGCAGCGCGTAGAAATTACGGGTCTCGAGGGTATGTACGTATATACTGGGAGAATTAAATTTACTTGTTTTTAGCCATGCATTTAAAATACATCTATGTGTATGTGTGTGTGCAACATGTAATTTTATAATCTAAAATCACTCGAAACGAAAATTAAAAGTGCGAGCGAGCGAACACAGCAACGAATGTAAGCAAGAGAGTGTGATAGATGGAATTAAATCGATTTTTAAGTATTATATTATACACCAAGATCGAAAATGTTGTAAAGTACGCAACGACGACTGTTGTTGCGACGACGAAAAATCGTACTACGTATTTCACAATCGCGCCGTACAATAAATGCAAGAATTTTAATTAAAAATGTAATTGGTGGAATTCCTGCATTTTGGAATTACAAGTTCATCACATTACCACCGCCGGCGCGCTGTGATTTAAATTTTTAGAGATTTGCATTTCATTGAATGGAGCGTGGAGTGGTAGAGAAGAAGGAAACAGTGCAGAGTACAAGTCGTCCGGAATGGCGCGGCGCTTTTTTCCTCGGGTAGACTATACTATAGTGGCTATGAAGTACGAGCGCGCTGGCGAATTGTAATAAGAGAGTTTTTGGTTGTGTAGTTCCGCACACACACCACCACCACCACACCACACAGGACGACGCAAATCCTGTTACCGATGTTCCTGATTTATTCACCAAGTTGAAACTAAAATGAAATATTCGCTCTCTCACCCAACCACCGCCACCACCGCCGCAGCACCTTTTTTTCCTTCTCCAGCAGCACATCGTCCGTCCGTTACTACTATACTAATAAGCAGCAGCAACAGCAACAACGGTCGGTCCCTTTTCATCGTCGTCGAGGATGTCAACGATAAAACGATTTATTGATAACGTTTATTACAAAAATTGTTTGTTGTTGCGATTTTGCCATCGCCGACGCTCATACGTTGGCTGTTTCGCGTCCAGCTATTTTATTTCCTCAGTTTCCACATTTTTATTAAATTTTTTTTAGAGCGGCGGTGATATATCGGCGCTGGAAACATATATAATCGAACGTTGGTTGGTTGGTTGGTTGTTGCACACCTAAAACAACACAAGATAGCTGACCGGACTGTGGCAGCAGCAGCGCTTCGAAAAACCCGCACAAACAATTTCTTATTAAATCACTTGCAATGAATCATCCTGGGACTAATTACACATATATACACAAAAAATAAAAAACCGGGAAAAAATGATTTCAGATCTGTGTGTTTTAATTATTCCATGTCCTGATGGCAAAAAACCCACGTCATTGAATATGTCACATTTTTTACACAACAAAAAGCAAATAGGAATAAAGTTATCTAAATTAATTTTTAAATTCCTTCGTTTTTCAACCTTTTTTTGCGCTTTTTACTACTTTTTGCAATTTTTACGCGTTTTTATTTTCATTTTTTATTTATTTGGCGGAAAAGTATAAAAACACTAACAAAATAGTAATAAGTAAAGTAGAGAAAGTTGGAAACTTATCAGACCACTCATGTATGTTTATTTACTTTATCATCGATTGTATATTTCACATTTGAGCCACTCTCAGGCTGAAAACCTTCGTTTTTTTAACATTTCTGGTTATTAGAAGACGAAAATATAATACATAGTATGTAATTTGGTTGAAAAGTAATACCACCTAACTACAAGTACAACTGTTGTGTTTGGGTTGTAAATTCTTGTATTATTAATTAATTCAGTCGTTGACTTGTCGGCGCTGATGATGATGATGCTAATAAAAACGCCAAAATCCTAATTTAGTATCCAACTAATCTGTGAGATTAGATTTGAAACATGTTTTAGTGAAAATATTTATGTAACAAATTTATTGCCACGGCTTTTACGATGTTATACTATACTATGCGCTGTTATATTATATTATAGATATTTTAAGTTTACCATAATAATAATAATAAAACGAAAAACTAAATTGAAAAGTAATTAGAATGAATTGACGAAGAAATTGTATAATTCTATTTATAGAACGCTAAAGTATTTCCTTGTTATTTATTAAATTACGACAGTGTACGAACGCAATTAAAACGAATAAAAATAGTTTTTATGTGTATGGGCTTAAATATAAAGTAAGTACATAAGAAGATTTCACAACATGATCCGATATCATAAAATGTTTGTTAAGTCTAAATGGTGTGTGTGGTAGAGTGGTGGTCAAAACAAACCGACAGGCGACGCCAAATAAAATACGAAATAAATAAAATACGAAAAAAATGAAATAAAACGGATTTAGTGATTTATTAAGTGTATACATTTCTATATGATAGCGTGAGGAGGGCATTTTTAAGCCAATAATTGCACGCATTTACTATAAGGAAAGAGGAAGAAATATTTCTCAAAGACAATTTCCCATTGTAGTCTTTATATGTCACGGCTTAGACAACCCAAATGTGGAATATCGCGGTTAGAATACTGTTAAACTACATACATTATGTAGGAAGTTGTTAGGGTATTAGATAGGTAAGTTATCAATAATATATTCTGACAATTATACAATTCACTTTTAAACTAGCCAACCAAGCAAACACACACACACATAAACAGTTTAAAGTCGCCGCCGACACGTTTCTCTCTATTCTATAATACACTTATTATTAGTATTATTAATAATATTATAGACTTAAGTATTATTTGTTGTATTTTCTAAAATTAGTCCGATAATTTACGCAAACGAGCGAGCGGCGTTTGAATAAATTTTTATTATACCGAGAGAGCGCGGCCGCGCGCGGTTATTTAAAATAAAATTTACATTCAAGACAATTCTAACAGGCAATGTTAACAAGATTTAAAACCACTACACTACAGTCATTAAACGCTTATGGTCTGTACAATAATTACACTACAATATATAGTAAGTACACACCAACCACAATACGATTACACGGACGGCGGCGGACGGACGAACACCACACACACACACACAACTTACAACGTTTCATGTATGGCAGACGAAATTTGTTCAAAAGTGAAAAAAATCGATGACGACGATTTTTATATGCATGCAGGTGGTTAAGGTGGAAATAAATCCTAGTTCGATTCGAACGTTTTTCCTTTCTTTTATATATATGGTAGGTATAGTAGGTGAAAGTGCCCGAAAAAATCGCAAAGTTGCACACGCACACGAAGAAGGTTTTATGGGGCCAGCTGTCCATCATGCATAATAATTGTCCCAGCGGAGGGATATTGCAATAGTACAAATGGCAAATTCGCTTATTTTTCACCCATACAAATTCGCACGAAAATCGTAAAATCGTGTTTTTTCATCAAGTTTTTGTGAGATTACAATATTTTCTATACTAACTCTTCATAGAAAACGTAAAAAAATTTGATACAATATTATATTCTTACTCGGCGTTAAATTAAATTATTCTATAAAGTTTTTTGAAGAAGTTCTTTACAAAATGTAAAGTGATTGCCAAAAACTGTTAATTCTATACTGAATTTTCGTAGTAAAGTAAGAAATATTAATAAGAAGAGTTGCTCTGTGTATATAATAAAACAATTCCATGAAAAACTGCAAAAATTTAGGTTCTTTGAAGAAGTTCTTTACAAAAGTTAGAGTTTTTGCCAAAAAAATAGTAATTCTATACGAAATTTCAGTAGTATAGTAAGAAATTTCTATGAATGTGTTTAAAAATTCACGATATTTTTGCTCGGAGTAAAACTTTTCTGTATTTTCTAATAATTCTGCGTGACCACTAACAAAATTTCTTTTTACAAAAAATATAAAGTTTTTGCCATAAAATTGCTAATTATTTACGAAATTTCAGTAGTAAAGTACGAAATGTTGATGAAAGTGTTTAAAAATTCGCGATATTTTTGCTCGCAGTAAAAATTTTCTATATTTTCTACTAATTCTGCATGAACAATAAAAGAATTTCATGAAAAATTGCAAAAATCAGGTTATTTGAAGGATTTATTACAAAATATCAAGTTTTTGCCAAAAATTTTGATGAAAATGTTTAAAAATTCACGGTATTTTTACTCAGAGTAAAAATTTTCTATATTTTTTAATAATTCTGCATGAGTAATAAAAGAGTTTCATGAAAAAATGTAAAAATTCAGGTTCTTTGAAGGAATTTCTTACAAAATATAAAATTTTTGCCAAAAAATCGTTAGTTATACACAAAATTTCAGTAGCAAAGTAAGAAACTTCACGATAGTTTTGCTCGGAGTAAGAATTTCATGAAAAAATGCAAAAAATTCACATTCTTTCTTACAAATTGTAAGGTTTTTGCCAAAAAAATGTAATCATTGCAATGTTTTTCCAACGATTTGATTTGCAAATGATAAAAAAATACAAAAAAATTCCATTCTATTAAATAAAATTGTTATTATATGTGCATAAAGCGGTCATTAATTAAATCATATTTCATTGTTATTGTTGTTGTTGTTGTTAAAATCGTTTTCGCTCTGCGTTTGCTGTTGCCGTTGTTGTTGTTGTTCGCTTTAATACAAAAAAAAACTCTCGTAGGTAATCGTAACAAAGCGCGTTTAATAGATAAAAGTCTCTCTTTCGAAAAATTGTGTAACACACAACGTGGACGTGTATCGATTATATCATCAATAAATATCAATTTAACAATCACTTTATTATGGCCCCGTTATTATGAATGGTATGTGTGTGTATAAAAAAGCGAGCGACTTCATTAGCGCGCTCGCATACATATAGAGCGCGCACAAAAAAATGTTATTTGCCATCATCGTCATGACGCATATTTCTTGATTAAAGGACAATTATCGAAAAAAAAAAATGAAAAATAAAAAATCGCCAATAACAAAGTATTAAATGATTCCCTCCCAATAATAAAAGCGGCAGCAGTCGCAATGTTCAAATTACACGAACAAAAAAAATAAAATAAAAATTGCGCCATATATGTAAAATTTTATGCGATTTCAATAGTTTATTTGAAAAGTTTAGAGTACGCGACGCAATGATTCGACGATAAAATGCAATAATATTCCGGCAAAAACTTTTTGATGCCCTATACGTTCATGATGATCATGATTACTATGATGAGGATGATTTTGATTTGTTCAAAAAGCGATATTGCATTATCTTTGTTGCATGGGGGTTACTAATGTCCTGCAGAGATCAGCAAATATGCAAATGGGATGTTATTCGTATTATGCAAAACATTTTGCTGTACGAAGCATAAAGCAGCAGCAGCAACCGAGAAAGATAATAACCTATAAGTAAGTAGGTGTTCTCATTTAGCGAATGATCGCGTCGTCGTCGTAGCATCGCCGCATCGTGTCGCATCAGCATGGGCATCAGCAGCAGCAGCAGCAGGAACGAGAACGGGCATCGGTTACAAGCAATCTCCTTTCGCTGGTTTTGTTGACAAATGAATGGCCTGTCGTTCGTACACGACACAAAACCTTAACCGTAAAGTGTATACACATACAGATCCTGCCGGTCTCGAATATAGTCGTTATTGGTCATGCATTGTATTGTCGAGACCTAGGATCAAAAGGTCTTCGAGGGATGTAGGTTTCTAGAATCCATAGAACAACGGAATATCTATCTGTGTGATGGTGTGTGTGTGTGTGCATAAAGTCGTGTGATGCCGTTTTACAGTTACACGTGAAAAGAATTGCTACGTCCAGTGAGATATGAAAACGATGTCGTTCGTCCTCGCTTGTTGTGTTTGTGTGTTGTGTGTGTGTGTGTGTGTGTGTGTGTGTGTGTGTGTTGCATCGCTCCTTCATTATTACATTTGAATAACATAAAATGGGTTCGCTATGCGAAAACTTGTCGCCGTCGTTGCTCGCGCGACCTCCTTATACTCCTTCTGGGACATATTCTATCATTTTCCCATCTAATGGGAAATGCTATTTTAATCACACACAAACAACAACAACAACAACAATAATCTACTAACAAGAGATAAATATAAGTCAAATGATTTCATTATGTAAATATATAGCGTTAAAGCGTAAACGCAAAAAATCTGTACAGTATAAATATAAACAAGACTGGCAGCGATTTAAAGCCAGCAAGAAGAAGAAGAAGAAGTAGAAGAAAATCATTTGCCTCCTCCTTGCAGCAATTCAATATTTAATATATATTAAAGCTAAAAATCAATATCGTCACGAAATTATTAAGATATAAATCTAATGATGCGGCAGGCCATAATACAATTTGCATTATAATCTCTCTATTATAGAGAGCGACGAGCGAACCAAGCAACGAACGTACGAACGAAGCAGCTTGCAAAACAAAAACGAAAATGAGTAAAGAAAAGTGAAGAAAAAAATTGTATATATATATAGCATCTACGACAACATGATGTTTGCGTAGCCGAGAAAACACGCCCCAACGCTTTTCATTTCACTTTTTATCTTTTACCATACTAGCAGCAAATTACACAACTATTTTCTATCAAATTGTCAGCGTAAAACAAAACCTAAAACGCGCGTAGCGTTAGTCACTTCTTTGTTATTGATTGCAACGTACATTTTCTTTTATTAGACATAATAAGATTTAGATAAAAGCAAATGTGTGTGTGCTCTAGAATATATTATTTTCATTCGATTTTTATCTTGCCAGCAAGCTCCAGAACGTCGTACGTATGTTGTATGTATATATAGTATGTAGTAGGTATATTCCAACAGTTCTATTTAGCATCAGTGGTTTTCAACTTGTTTTTTTGCATTTCTACCCCCATTTATAAATTATAAAATAATTATTCCACTCCTCAATACATATGGAGTGAAAGTTTTGGGAAATACCATAATATGCACTATTTCATACTTTTTATGTAAATAAGTTTAAAAGGGACATTACCGATTAATTGGTTATTGGTATATTGGTACTTACATGCAGTGTAAATTAAAAATCCTATCCTTGTATTGTATTGAAAAATGATCCATCTTCACCATGCACAAACACAAATAAATTAAGCGC
>JARJDW010022620.1:0-26947 GCA_030264715.1 Adinopsis sp. GC000173 | reverse complement strand
TGTAAAAACCCCCTCAGTGCCCTATCCCCGTAACGCACAGATTAAATTAACTTCAGTTCCATCTCTCACGCACCACCACCAACCATCCCGTTGCCGCCGCTGCCTGTGCTGCTGCTGCTGCTGCTGCTGCTGCTGCTGCACAGACAAAAAAAAACTTGTAGGTTTTCGCCGTGAAATATTGATGGATTTAATGAAAAATTCAGCGAAATGACCCCAGCTTCACATACACACACTTGAATTGACAGTGCGAATCATACACATTCTTTAAGTACTACTTTCGTATAGATGAGATCCTTTCATTATTCAATGGCTTCCATAAAAAATGAATGAGGCTGTTGCTGATTTTCTTCTTGCCGTCTTTTGAGTGAAAACGAAAACGATGCGGTTATTTGATGTGATGCGTTCGTACGATGGACGGACGTGTGTGTGTATTTGGTTTTGTAGGTTTTGGTTTAGTGAATGAAACAACACAAATAGCGCATAAATAGGTCGTTGGGCATTTTGGAGGGTCCGTCCGCAGTCTAAACATGAATCAGTGGGTGCTCAGTTGTCGAAAACGTTTGGGTGAACCACAGGTGCTTAAAACTAAACACGAAACGCATACGTTGTTCTTGCATTGATGTCTGATCCTAATCCTCACAAACATTAGTAGTGTTTGCGGTACTTGGTATAATGTATATGTGTATATGCAATTATTGCACTGCAATGTAATGTCACATAGTGGGTTGTGTCAATGTTAACTATCCCCATGCATTCGTACAACACAGCCTCCCAGCTTCATCTTGTTTTAGAGAAACTTGCTGTGAAAATGAGCACTCGTCGTGCTGACTCGCTGCTTATGGTCATACCTATTTGCATAGTGTATTCAATACGTATTGATCACAAGCATTTACTCTCATGATGCCATGAATTATGGTTGTGCACTATCTATTTGTTTAGCTGATTAGTTAGTAACATTATTAGATCACTGCGATACCTGCTAATCAATTAGTTATTTATGTATAATCTGCAGCCATTGCTCGATACTACAAACTCTGGTTCGTTAATTTCAAGATATTGCTATGCTTCGATGTGATTAGTTCGATTTATTTTCCCCTACAACTAACAACCAAATTTATTGTTTATTGAAATCTATTCAAATTGTGTATTTCATATTACCTACTACTACTACTCTATGGTTGGTTGCTATACGTATACACTATCGCTACTATTATATCATTTATATATGCCAGCTAGTATTTTCCATTCACTACACTATTGCATTTTTATTATTACATTTTTTTTTGTTTTTATCTGATAGTATTATCAATTCATATATACCTATCGCGTACTAGTGCGCTGTGTTGTATAGCGCTATATGAACGTACTAGAAAACCTGAAAATCATTTTTGATTGCATGGTTGTTATATAAAGTGATTTATAGAAAGCGCTCGAGAAAATCAAATGATATTTCTTTATAGGTACCTATGTATACGTTATGGATATAATATTATATTATACAGATATAGATAGGTATTATCATAAAAAAATATTAATGCAAAATATACTACAACACTATAACTTGTTTAATAATATTTCACATTACATCTCAATTTTTATTTTACGATAGCAGCGCGCGCTATACATTTAATATAATATAAAATATTGATATATCGTTATATTCCACAAATAGTTAATTCTATCCTGATAGCTTTTATTTATTTGATGGGGCGTGCAAGGTAATTTGCGCGGCGATAATAAGAATTTTTAAGCACCCGAGAGCCTGGCTTGATTAAAAAAAATCGTATATAGATTCAATTAGTTTAATACATGGTAGTGGTGACGCATTAGTTACGTTGCTTCGTTAATTAGTTGATTAATTAAATGATTAATCAATTGATTGGTCTACCGGGTTGCTGTAATTAGTTTTAATTGAAATCCCGAGTCGTTAACATTCGGCCGGTCCTGATAAGCTTTCTACATGCTACTCTAATGCAAGAATATTCCAAAATTTCTATTGTTTTTCCATTCATTCGAAATGAAATAAATACATACGCATATACAGACAATTAATAATAGATAAATTTTATCCATTTAAACACATACCTACATACAGAGAGAGAGAAATATTATTATATTGATACATTATATACATTTTATAAGCGCTATTAAGTAATTTTCATCGTGCGCGCGAGAGCAAATAAAATAAATGTTGGAATTTTATTATTTTATTAATATATGTGACGTCGAACGGCGTGTTTGTAATTATTATTTATAACTATTACATAATGCCTTTGTTATTATTTCATATTAATAAATATAGGCAGGAGGGGCATTTCATCTTGTATATGTGTTTAATTCATTATAATATTTAATTAAATTTTAATGGAAATTTATATATCTATGTATATATACCGCGTTGTATATTGTATATATATATCTATATAAAATAATGAAATTATTATTGATAGTAATTTCCACTTGATTTTAATCTTAGTCATCTTGCATTTATAAATCAATACAATCTATATAGTATATATTAATAAATATTCTATTAGTGTGTTCACTGTGTTTTTAATTACAAGCTTATTAATTTAAAATATATTTCTTGCTATAAAAAATTTTGTTATTAATTTGTGAACATATTTATTTCACACCTGTGCCAATAACAACGTTCGGTTATTAAAATTGCTGCTTTGAACATGTGTCACCAATTAATTTTTCTACATATATATCTATTTGTATATATTTTTTTGTTTTTAATTTTATCATACTGTGCGCGCTGTCACAAATTTGTTATAAATTGTCAAGAATGGTGTGAACTAGTTAATATTTACATAAATAATTCATTTCATTTAGCAATAAGTTATTAAAATATTGATATTTCACACGTTTGCTTTTTTATTAAATATAATTTGACTAAATGATAGCTTCGAAACAAAATAAATACACTTCTTGCAACCTACTTTAAATTGTCATTTTCTAAATTTGTTATGCAACTATTTATTAAAACATCAATACAACCAGCTAGTTGGTAATTACTAACTAAGTGTTAATAAAATTTTCCAATGCATTAATTATGGGAATATGAGACATTTTTATTCTTCAAATTATTAAAGCATTTCCAAGTATTTTGCCGATGATGATCTGATATAATGAGCGCGTCCTTTTCGAACACCTCCTCCTCCTCCATCAACTTCTCATAACAGTACTATGTGTACTAGTGCGTGCGTGCCGGAATAAAAAAAAATCATCGTTGTGTTGTTGAAAGGAAGGTGTCGCTTAAAGATATCAAGTATAGATATAGAAGACGAAGGTTTTCAGAGAGAGCGAGAGTTGTTGTATGTGTATGTAGTAATCGATTCGGAAGACGAATCATATAAAAGAATCAGACCTAAATCTGCGCGACAAGTGTTTGCCTTATTGACATAGCCATAACAACAAAACGTTTTACCATCTGGAGCGCGGCACATGAATTAATGATCTACAAACTGGCGGCCATGTATAAACCAGTAGAATGCATACAATACATACTCAAAGGTATTGTACGGTGGAGAATGCATGTGCAATGGGACCACCCTGATGCAGCAAGGCAATCGATGGGATACAATAGTTAGTTTGCTTGAATGAATAATTAAAGTTTAGCTTGATAATTACACTGTGTTTTAGTTATATCGTCTTTGAAGGCACTTAGTCACCATTTAGAGATTTGCTGCAAGATAAGTGAGATAATCATTATCATCATCATCATCATCTTCAACACTAAATTAGACATTAGTTTAAGTATTTGCTTGCTTGTTGAGAGAATGAATTGTCAGTGATTTGGTAAGTGTGTGTCTATACTCGCACTCCATTCACCGTGTGCGTGTGTTTGTTTGTATGTTAGATAAATGCTCATGCGACGACGACAACGACGACGACTTTTCCTTGGCATTCATATCATCACTTTTCGATCAGCTGTTTGAGTGAAAATATCGTGGGTGTATGACCTTGCCTCACATAACCTCACGCCCACTTTGACAAAACGTTTTCGTCTGGCTGAATCGCTTCCTCTTCTACTCGCTTCGTTCCGTGTTCATTGATAATGGAAATTCAGCTCTTGCTTTACAACTTTTACTACGGAATTCAAACGATCCTCTCTCGCTCGGAATTCACTTTCATTTTACTCTCTTACAACACAACACATTTTTATGTACTTGAAACGTGCACAATCTTTCTCTCTTTTATATAGATATACTACATACATGTTTTTACCACACTAATAAAGAAATATATGAAAAGTACTTAAATATATTCAATTCAATTGCATATTGTCATTCAAATCGGAAATGTTTGCGTGATGGTTTAATTATCTGACAAACTATGTTGTAATTGCACATGTACTTACTGTATTAGAAGTCATATCATACTGTCATTTTCATGATAAAATGAACATGCATGGCATTCAAAATAACAGCGCGCACACACACACACACATAGGCATCTGATTTATAAAAATAAATTGATTAAATTGAAATTATTGTACTATACATGTATGTATGTATACACGAATATGGAAATGTTTAACAATTAACTAATATATCGAATATAACACGATAGATAGATAGGTAGATAGATAGGTATCTACATAATGCTCGTGATCGCTTTGAAATGATTTCCTCTTACCGCCGCCGCCGCCGCCTCTTTTTTTATTCTACTACCTCCCCTAGGCAAAACTCTCTCTCATTCACAATGCTTCGATGCCAATTTCATTCACTTAATCATTTATGTTGAGCTTGATGGAAGCTTTTGTATATTTAAATTTAGTTAGAGGACATCTTATTGAGGGGTGTTTAAGTAATCCCGGTTGTATAGAAACGATAAGATACGATATAGTAAAGTAAAACATTTCTAATACAATTTAGTGAACGCTTTGGTATAAAACAGTTTTGATAACAATATATGCTATAACACGTAAATTTAATAACACAATTATTTCAGAATGTCTGGGATAATATACACATAAATCAGTTATTATTAATGTTAAGAACCGAGTTTAACAGGTTTTACAATGTAACCAAACATTGAGTAGTAGTAGTGCAGCAAGCAAGCAAGCAAGCAAGCTAGACACACTGTAGTGCCAAGAATAAACAACCCTCTCGTACTCTCGTACTGTTAATATCAGTAATAACTTGAACTAATATCTGGCGAGAGCAAAACGACGCCGTCTTCCTAAATTACAGTAATTCAACTAAAAGTAAGAGAGAGAAAGTATGACGCCATTGCATAAAATTCATCAGCATGGCTTCTCGGATCTGACTTATTAAGATCCTGGCCAACCCTTAGCTTCGACGTCGTCAAGTTAGGGGTGCGAAAATTTGCAACTTCCGCTAGCGTGCAAGCATGCCTCGGTCAAGGCTCCTTCTTCTTCTTCTTCTTCTCGTGCTTTATTTTTTCACTGCGAAAATGAAAAATCTTTATTTACTTGTTAGCGCGCGCGGACGAGAGTAAGTAAGAGAGCAGCGCGTTTTCGTTTCGGGATTCAAAAAGATTAGTCTAACGGCAAGCAACGATTGTCTCTTTAATATCCGGAGCAAATCTTGTAATTCCGGCGTTGAACGTTTGCTATTCGCCGTGAAACAACCGCATTAAGGCAATTTGACAATAAATTAATCGAATTACTTGCATTAAACACGGGGCGCAGAGGGATGAGTATAAAAAACTCGCCGCTATGCACAACAGGATATGGATGCATTTCCGCTCTCAAAGGGGTTAGTAATTATGGCCTTTAATGTGATTACTTCGTTTTAGAACGGAGTCCATTAGGCTCTTGTACTGCAATAATTCCATATCGCTCATGTTAGGTTTTCAGCCATCCAGACCCCCATTCTCCTTCTCCCACATCATCCACTAGATGCTTTTTTTTCTCTCCTCATTCCAACTACATTCACAATTTGCAACAGCTCAATACTTAAGGATACCATTCCATTGAATTAATTATATTCATTCCGACAATACACTTTTTTACCACCACCACGCGAATAAGCAGCAGCAGCAGCAGCAACGTTGCAAAAAAATTCTTTAATAAATTGGTTGAGTTGCGAAACTTCTCAACCTAGAAGGGAGTTATTGGAAAACTTGCTCCTCTTTGCAATATTTCATTTGTTAATTGTATTAGTGCACAACTACCATATATATGTGAGTTCCAATCAGCTAATTGCTGATAATTGTACTTTACAGTGCTTCCGTGCACAGAACTTGATTAAATATAAAATTTCACTTATTGTTTGCATTTCATGTGTATTTTACGCGCCCAGCAACATTTTTTTCCTCCAGAGCGAGTATTTGTTTAAAAAACTAAATACATACAACGCTGCCTCTCACATATGCAATCTATTGTGATTCTATACTACTAATTGGTATCTTGTTAGTTTTGTCATTGTGAAAAATGAATGAATTATTTCATTTCACACACGATGGAATATGTACATACATACCTACTACATACATACATACACATTTATACATTTATACATTTTGTATTTATATATATAGATATATGTAAAGTATGCAGCCAATTATTTGTTGTTTTTTTTTTGAAAATCGATGAATATTCGACTTTTCTTCCACGCATTGAATGCGCCCGCCCGGTCTCAACGGAATGTTGAGTAAGGAATTCCCGTCATCTGCATGTATGGGGGGAAGACCGAACAACCGCAAAGTCCCTCATCAAAGGTCAGGGGATTATTACATTGAAATGCAACTTCTGACCCAAATTTTATACACTAAACACACCGATAAAACAATTTAATAATTTAACAATAATAAATTTATTTTCAGTGTATATGTGTATGTATAAATTAATTTAATAGCTTGCGTGTTAGTATTTATATATTATACAATATATACAGCACACACACACAAGTTTTTGTTTTGCTACACCTACATCCATCAACAACAACACGGAGTTACTAAATTTTAATGCAAAATCAACTAAACATCATTAAAATTAATATTTATTAATGCCATGACATTACATGTATATTATCATCAGGCTACATCTTTTGATGTATTATTTCATCCAATAAACAAACAATTTCTTTCAGAGCATATCAAAAAGCTCAGCTTTCTAAATATTTCTTTCAAACGTCACAGAATAGTCGGTAAAAGGTTAATATAAATGGTTTGTTGCATGAAAACATTTACTAATATTACAAAAAATAGAGATAATTTATATAGTTGCGTTAAAATTGACACATTTTTTGCTAACGTTTACTAAATTTACAAAAAAGATGAAACACTGCAAAATAATTTAATGAAAGTTAAATTTAAATGTAACAAATTGCTAGATTTGCCATAAAAATCTAATAATGGGTAAAAAAACATCTATTACTCCGGTTTGTGTCCAGAATGGTTCGACAAAGATGTATGAACATGACTATATAATCGCAATTTGATTTACTTTAAGTGACATGTCTCCTGTATTTTATATTAAAGTTTTCCAAATATTTCTTTACACTTTAAATACTAAACATAACATTGAGTAGTGACTAAAAGGTTAATAAACGATTTATTGCATGAAAACCTATCCAACTTTTTGTAAATTCACGGAAAAGAAAGAGTAATGCAAAGTATTTGAATAAAAGTCTAATTTAAATATAACAAATTGCAAGATTTATTATAAGCATCTAATAATGGATAAGCAAAAACATATCTTTTACTCCAGAAGAAAGATGTATTCTGTATTCTATATTAAAGTTTTAAAATACTTCTTTTAATCAACATTGAATAGTGACTAAAAGCTTAATAAATGATTTATTACGTGAAAACATTTACATTATAGTACAAAAAGAAACGTAGAAATTGTCAACGCAATCTTGCATATAGATAATTTTTATGCTTGCGTTAAAAGTTAACATGAGCGTTTTATCACAATTTGAGAATTAAAACAAAGTTGACATTTTTACTACAATACTACAGACATTTACTATTACTATTTCACATTACATAAAGTTTGCGTGAAATACAAAAAAGTAAAATAAACGTTGACAAAAAGTAAATAAACTCATAAACGTATGGCGACTAATGATAACCACTCATGAAATATACTTATGTGGGTATTTATTTAAAAACAGCGACGGCCCATATTTCTCTTATGTAATACAACATTTTGCATTTTTACATCAAGCGCGCACAATTGAATTTAAAAATAAACTATATGGTATTGGTATACATAATAGTAATGCAGTTACTAGTGACTTAGCATTGATTAAAAAGCGAGGGGGTTGTTTTACATGTGAAAAGCATTTACACATGTGTATATCAAATCATGATCTTGATGATTTTACACGTGTGCATTTAATTGTTGACACATGGAAATTTTAATATAGCGGCGGGGTTGGAAAAAAAATGGTGAATAAAAAAATTATGTAAGGCAAACACAACAATGTTGCATTTGCGATCAAATAAGCGAAATTTATATCTTTTTACGATACATTGTAATAATAGCGACAGTTTTTACTACCAGTAGGATATAAAAGTTGTTTAATTAAATTTCGTTTTAATGCCGCATCGCCTATATACATTATACAATATATATTTTTTTATTAGTTCGAACGCCAAAAAGTAGTTCTGTTTTTAATATATAACAACATATAGATGGAACATATATGGATATTGCAATTTATTAAAAGATGTATATATAGTATATATAGTTTATAGGCGCATATATAAAAGTCATTAGGCAAAATCAAGTAAAATTAATAAACAAGCCATTAATAAATACATTAAGCAGCGGGAATTACTTTTCGACGCCAGCTTAAATAAACACGCGGATGCGAAACTTGTAAGCGCGCGTTGCTTTTCAAAATAACTTCTCTAAATACTCTAAAACTTATATTATTTATTGCGTTTATTATTATTAATTTTTGTTTGCGCGCGCGAAATTAATCAACATTTTTTATTATATATTCAAATCTTATTTCCAACCTCGCCAGATTTATTTCGTCGCTATATTTCAGTGCAAGTGCGCGCTATAATTAATAATAAACGATTGCTGTTCTGTCTTCGGCATTGTTTTTCAACTTGAGGAAATAAAATTGTGATAACTCTCTGCAGATTTGTAACATCTGACACATGGATGAACTTTTTTAATAAGTTAGTTATTAGTAGATAGATATCTGGTGCATTGAATGAACTACTTAAAGTTTAAAACAAATAAACAGCTTTAGATATATCTAAAATGTAAAATTGTAGTAATTGTTATTGCAAATTTGGTCGAAATATGGGTTACCAATGAAGTTGCGAAGTTTTCTTAGGCATTCTGAAGTCTAAAAAATGCTCACATGCAATAGTGTAGCAAATCTTAATTTTTCTAAAAGATAAATGGATTAAAATGTGAAATTGTACTAAATGTGGTTGAAATATGGGCTACCAATGAAGTTGCTAAGTTTTCTTAGGCATCCTGAAGTTTAAAAAAAAACTCACATGCAATAGTGTAGCAAATCTTAGTTTTTCTAAAAGATAAAAGGATTAAAATGTGAAATTGTACTAAATGTAGTGGAAATATGGGCTACCAATGAAGTTGCAAAGTGTTCTTAGGCATTCTGAAGTCTAAAAAATACTCACATGCAATAGTGTAGCAAATCTTAACTTTTCTAAAAGATAAAAAGGATTAAAATGTGAAATTGTACTAAATGTGGTTGAAATATGGGCTACCAATGAAGTTGCTAAGTTTGCTTAGGCATCCTGAAGTCTAAAAAAATATTCATATCCAATAGTATAGCAAATCTTAATTTTTCTATAAGATAAAAGAATTTGTTTTATTACTCTAATTAATAGTTTGGTTATCAATGAGTGACCAATGAAGGATTGAAGCAAAAATAATTTGAATCACTCTGGCTGATAGCCACCTTTGTCGTCGTTGTTTTCCAACTTAGATAACTGATGCGTTTTTCGAGGAGGAAAATTTTAATCTACATTAAATTTCACAACACAAAAACTTCTAAAACGGCCGTTTTTAAAGCTGAATGGTTATTATATATGAAATGAAATTACTTTTATGTTTCTGAATATGTATATATATATAAATATAAAAATAAAACTTGATATATATATGTGGTTGATGGTCTAATAACAACGCGCGGAAAACATTTTTAATATTATTATTATTTTTTGGATATATATAGTCAGTTTGCATGTTGAATGCAATTTTCATAAAATTATTTAATTATATTTGACGATTTAATCGCGAAAATATTTAATGAATACGTCGATAAAAATGGTGATGTTTAATTACAAACGTACATACACATCATATACATATAATAGTTTAGTTGCGTAACGTTTTCACAAATATTCTTATAGTTAGTAATAATAAATTAATGATTGTATTATTGCACAATTTACACACTTTCGCAACGTTTCAAATATTTTGAATATTTAACTAGGCGAGGAAAAGTTTGCCAAGCACAAGTATATGTGTATAATAATTAAAAAAGTAAATGAAACTAAACTGTTTAATTTCGAAAAAGAAACTTTGAGAAGTAAAAAGCCACGCTGAAAATTATGTTTTAAATGCCGCCGCGCTGTAACGTAAAAAATACAGAAACGTAGATTTAATTTTAATTAAAAGAAAATAACGAAGTAGTTAATATTAACATTAAAAAAATGACTTTGATTATACCTACAAGTTATTATAAAAATAAATTTTTAAAACAAATTATTTAAGTATTAAATTATACGGTACGACGATCATTAAAATAAAGTTTTAATAGACAATTACGTTGGATATATATTCATAATGCAGACAAACACCTACATACATAGTTTTGTATACATTATCTGTTTAAATATCAATTTAAATATGTAATATTAGTGTCCTTGGCACGTTTATATTTTCTTAAATTAAAACTATTATTATTTCCTGTGTCTTAATAATTTTAATGTAAATTGACATTTTTTTCGTGTATTATTACTCATTTTTTTTCTCTTGTCGTTTTTAAATTTTATGCTTCATAAATTTAATGGATGGACATTTTTGATGCATTAAAATATTTTTTCAATAAGCAACTTACATAAATTTTAATTCACGTTGATTTTTGGGTTCCATGGAAAGACATGAAAGAGGAGAAAGGGTATAGCTTTAAAATTATTCGCAAAATCAGTTATATTTCTTAAATTTTATGCTTTATAAATTTAATAGAAACATTTTCGATGTATTAAAATATTGTTTTGTGTTTGAAACTTAAAAAATATAATTCTTTATTTACCTTTTTTATGTCCAGTCTTAATCATTTCAACGTAAATTTAACATTTTCTTCATAAATTTAATGGAAGAGCAAATTGATATATTAAAATATACTATGCTTAAATTTCTTTATTATATATATATACGATTATCAAGCAAAAAACAAAAGTTTTGAAATTAATAAATTATAATTCATGTGGATTTTTTGTTGCATTTGAGCGCGGAGTAGGAAAAAGTTGGAAGTTTTCGCGAAATCGTTTTTCCGAAACATTTGAATATAAGAGTTATATCTGAAATATGTATATACATATCACTAGTTTAATGCAAATTTCATTTTATCAATATTTTATAAAGTTACATTATTGATGTAGTATATTTTGGAGAGTGTGTGTGAGAGAGGGGGCGGGGGGTGTAAAGAGAAAAAAAAGTTATTATATATAATATATAGCTACAACATTATTAAATTTTCAGTAGCACTTAAAATATTACAAGCGCTCTGGAAATATTTTCTATATAAAATATGTTATAAATAACACTCTAGCCTTCATTCTCAATTTACGCTTTAATTAGGCCCGCGTTAATGTCATTTGATAAAATAACGATGGCGTCACAAAGTATATTGTGTGTGAATATATATTATATTTTATATTAAATGCAATAAATTAACTTATCTGGCTGGCTGGCTGGCTGGTTGGTAGGCTGGTGGTGGTTGTGTATTGTGAGCTGCATGTGTATAATATAATAAATGCATAATTAATTATTTGGATATGTATTTATTTAATATTATAATATGGAAATGATGGATGTATTTGTCAAGAACATGGTAATTAAATTCTCTACATAATGTATAGTAGTATTGTCTTTCAGTTAGAGTATTATTCAGTTTATATCAAATTCCTGTGACACATCAATAACGTCCATTGTACTAATTACAATTGGCTGATTTAGTTGCAAACTGAACCAGCTATTGACCCATCCTTTAATTTCTATCATTACATTTAATGGCATTAAGTTAGCGTATACGAAAAATGTATAAATCTAATTTGATTTGTATAAATGACTCGAATTGTCTATCGGATATTATTCATATCTGCTGGGAAAATTGGCATAGTTACCAATAACCGTATAGCAATTACTCCACTGACAAGACGAAAGATTCATAGGGCAACTAGAAGCTATTTATTATTAGCAGAAAGACAGAAATTATCATTCATTTGGCATAATCGTATAATCATCGTCGCACCATCACACCAATACACCATCGTACCCATGAGAGTATTAGTCTGTATATGGATTAAATTTATCTAAATATTGCATTGTATTCGCACATATTCGTACGAGACCTAATACGGCTGCCTTTACCATCATCATCATATATTCATATTTTCGTTTGTTTGTGCATCTGTTTGTTTTTATTAAAAATGCATTTTAATTGATTAACTTTTGCTTTAGTAAATGAATTTATTCATCTACGCATATATGCGGCAATAGTAGTAGTATGAGTATTGGGGATATATGTATTTAGTTTGAGAGAATAAAAGAGAACGAATGAGAGATAAATATGCCAGCGCTATATATGCATGTATATTGATAAAGTATTTTAAAAAGCTGGGAAAACATTTCCAACTATATTTATTAAATGAGAATTTAATATATCGATAACAGATGCAGACTCCAGACTGACTACGAATACAATTGAAAAGTTTCATAAATACATTTCTAGACTATAAACTAAACACAACCATTCAATATATTTATATTTCAATATCGCGAAATAGATAAATGGCAACATATATTACATTTACATTTCTATATTATTATAATATAAAATATATATATTGTATGTATAAAGATCTTAAATGCAAAAACTTATTTCCAATTTAAAATTATATTTTCCTTGATAAATCTTTCTTATTTATTGCATAACTTTGCAAATAGCGCATACATACATACTCATATATCTATACTATACCTTATAAAAGCATTGCGTATATTTTAATTAATTATTTCATATTCGTATCATTTTATTGCATCTAGGTAGGTAGGTAGGTAGGTAAGCAATACCCGACGTATTGCCGTGCCATGCCACCACCATCACCACCACATGTAATAATGTATTAGGAATGACTCTTCGAGTTTTTATTTTTATTTATTTCGCTGCAGAACCACCTTTTTTTTAAATTACTGATTTCGCTCCGTTGTTAAAAAATATATATCAACGTTTTTAGCAGCGCAATAAAATTAAAACGTTTTTTCAAGCTCTCATCGCAAATTATTGAGATTTTTACCGAAATGCACTTTTTATATCCCCCCATCAAATTATTCTTCTTCTTGCAAAAATTAACAAAATTATAGTTATTGAGATGAAGAATTTGGCAATAAAATGTTTGTGTATATAAAAAAAATGAAGACGAAAAAAAGTGCATCGCGTCGCATGTAATAATAAATGAAGGAGATAAATTGAATTTCATTCTTATTCTAAATCAAGTTTTTTTCGCTCAACATTCAACTTTTTAATTAGAAAACTAAATATTAACAAAAAAGAGAATTGTGAATATATTATTTTATACAGTATTAAAGATTTAATTAAAATCTGCAAGAAGCGCGTAAAAAAATTAAAATGAGTTGGAGGGTGGTAAAAGAAATTTATGAAAAATACTTTCTGTATAGTTGTAAACATTAATTAAATCTTAAACAATGTTTATTTTTACGAGTTTGTATTTACAATATATACATATATAACCAATATACTACTCGTACTTCTTATACTTCTCTCTTGCTGCTTCCTTCAGCATTAACAACGACAACAACACACACTTTATTTCAAAGGCAAAGAAGGCAAAGGCAAAACGAGTGCGATCTTATTCATGTTTTATAGTATGTTTCGAATATAAATAATAATATGGAAAGTAAATGTATGTTATGTGGATGGACGATAGAGATCAGGCAGGAACGTATATGTGGGAAATAAATGTAAGCGTAATAAATAAAGAGCACTTAAGACGTCAACATACGTGAAAAGGAGGCGAGGCCTACAGCAAGATCGGCGATATGTAACAAAATCTGACATCGTAAGTCACTAATTACCCGTGATATATCACTATATAAACAGCGGCTGCAGGCCAGACCAACGCTCAAAGTGTTAAAACACTGAAATATATTAGTTCCTGAGTCGACTTCATTTACATGACGCTCGTGTAGACGCCCATATTTATAATAGTTATCTAGCAAACACATAGGTAAGAATTATTCATGGATTTGCATATACTTGTCATATATCATAAAAGGCTTTGTGTCTTTCATCGCGTTCTTAACATGGCGATTTTTTTCATCTTTGTAATTAAAATGAGTTTCCTTCATATTCAAAAGAACCATATTCGCATACAAACATACTACTAGTATGTACTAGATGATGGTCGTGCTTTCTTTTTTATTATTTAGGTATGCACGTATATGCATTATTATTATAATACTTTATGCCTACAATCATTTCAATATTTACTAAAAAGTATACTACCTCTGTATTTAAATTAAATATTTTTATTTGTAGTTTTATTGAAATGACTAGACGATTTGAGACGGACAGTTGCCCTAGGCGTCACAAGAATAACAGTCTCAATAAGACTATTACAAGTATGTAAAACTGATTCAAACCATCGGTGATTAGCGAGTGATCATCCATCACATAATAACCAATTCAGTTCATCTGGTTTATATGATTCCCACATTTCTAAAAGACAATGCTAAGGTTGCTCTTCATCTCATATTTTCTTTAAAAGTCCTGGATACACTTGTATACAATCATTCCAATATTTACTATAAACTGCACTGCCTCCATATATTCTTAATATTTTTATTTGTAGATTAATTAAAATTAATTTCCTTTACATTCAAAAGAACGATATTCTCATACATACCAGCTAGACTAGACGATCTGAGAGAGGGACAGTTGCCCTAGGCCTCTCACAAGAATAACAGCTTCGATAAGACTATGTAAAACTGATTCAAACTATCTCTGATTAGCGAGTGATCATCCATCACATAATAACCAATTCAGTTCATCTGATTTATATGATTCCCACACTTCTAAAATCCGTTCTTGGCCCTCATCTCATATTTTCTATAAAAGTCCTGAATACACAATTTATTTATTAATAAGTACACTGCAAGTATTCTTAATATTCTTGGTCTCGATAATTAAATGATGTTATTAATTGGAAAAAGAACGCAATCGTTTGTTCAATTCTTGGAAGTACATTTGTAGTAGTTTCATTTGAAAAATTATAGCGAAATATGTCGATCAATTGATTAAACTTGCATAATAAAAACCCGAGCGCTTTATGCGAATAATAAAAATAATATTTATTTTAAAAATAAATTTTCCAATATATTCTTATGCTTTTTCCATCTATTATTCATGAATATTCTCTTTTATTTCCTTTAAATAAATCTTTATTGTTAAGAAATAACTTTTGTAACTAAATATAAATTAAATTTCCATTATTATTCTTTTATTAATACGAAGAAGAACTTTTATATGGAGCGCAAAAACAATAATTCAAGCGAATATGAAAATTATGACAATATAAGCTTTATTAATAAATTTTCTTAAATTCGCTATTTTGTATCGTATAATAATAGTTCACATAGTCGACTATAAACTATCAATATAAATGCATCATACATTTTACACATTTAACGATTATATCACATATTAGCATTTTCATATTAATTTATGATGGATATAAATAAGATCGAGCATTATTAATATGTAATGTAATGATAAAAAACGAACATAAAAAATGTATACTGTACATTAATCGCGATATGATATATACATTAAAACTTATTATAAAATTTAAAATTAAAATTATGACTATCAGCAGAGAGTAATATTTTAATATCTCATTCGTAAAACCTATAATTAACTAATTATATTCACGTTATACATTCTATGAGGACAATTTTAATGCTACTACACATACATGTATGTCATCAACTAGAACAGCGCGCGTAAAATACAACAAAACATTTTTCCATGCTTTTTCTCATCCTTTTCAATTCAATTCTTTCCAGATTAAATAATTTAGTTTTGAAAATGAAACAAAATATGACACGACGTGCAGAAAAGCACTTCATTATGAAAACCTTTTTACATTTTGCCTGTTCAAACAAATCAGATTTGATTAGTATTCCCACATAGAATATATTTCTATATATACACATACATACACATGCACACATATACACATCGAGGTTTTCTCTCTTCATATGCATATATGCAGATAACAATGAAGAAACGTAATTCTCAATGGCTCTTCAAAATGCATCCCTATCTTTATATCTCCTCTCTATGCCAGGGATTGTACATTTTCAATAATGAATGCGACATTGTTATTAATGTAATTCCTTAACCTTTATTATTATTACCATAAAATACTGGGTGCTAAAATTTATCTACAAATTTATTCGTTACTTAACAAGCTGTTCTTTGTACAATAGTAGCTACTAGAATCGATAATAAGCTTGCTTTTAATGAAATGGACATACCATTTCGGATAAGGATTCAATTAGTGGGCTGTTGCGTGTGATTTATCATTATTATTGTCGAGGTGGATTTTTCATATTTTCTCAATTTGCAACAAAATTGGATAGGATAGGGCGAGCGTCTAAAAAAAAGCTTCATCTTTAATTGTAAACAAAATGAGTTATAGGTTAGAAAACAACAAAATTATATTCAAAAAGGTAATTTCGTTCAAATATACTTATCGTATTCTCTCGACTTTTATACACCATCATCTTGATAACATTTTGACATTTTTTCGTTAAAATCGACTTAGTATTCCTCATTAAACAAGTTATTATTATTATTGTATCTATATAATAAGCTACTGATATTTCGTAAAGCATGAAGTTAACCGCAAATCCTAAAATAGTGCCAACTGAAAGACATTAAATGCGTGCCAAATATAAAAAAACCCGGCACATAAGATTGAGGTTAGATCATAGTAACAAATAATTGTCAAACTCGCAGTAAGGTGTCAAAGGTTGGTTTTCAAAACCGTAGTAAAAAGGTAAAGAAATAAATAATTTTAACGTTTAAACAAAATACAAAATACCTTGTTATAAGTACTGGTCTAGAATTTATCTTATCTAATCGATAATAAGCTTGTTTTTAGCGAAATGGACATAGATATATCTATGTATGTATAATTTCGGATAAGGATTCAATTAGTGAGTGTTGCGTGTGATTTACCAAACACTTCCTCCTATCACCCATACATATCTAAAATGTAAATTTAGCGCTGCTGTGTGTGCAGTGATGTGCATGAAAAACGTGTCAAAATACCATCCAAATTGGATGACGAAAATCACTCGTCGTCGCCGTTTAACAATCTCTCCTCTCTACTACACCACGTTCTATGGCAGCATATAGCGTGTTGTGACCTTGCCGCCGAAGCAGCTTCTGAATTACGTAGATTTATACAAATGCGGCGTATAATTGTCCTTCGGCTCCATCTCACATCGCTGCTGGCTGAAAATGTAACTACATATACGTAATTTGCTGCAAATTTGCTTGATAAGTTTTATTTTAAAATATGTACATATACATGTACACATATGTATCTAGCAGACAAAAACATGTACTTCTATGTAATAAAAAAAGGGGTAAATGAGTTTGTAACACGCTGTAGATGTTATACAACGTTTTGTTTTTCTAATATGAAAAGAAAATAATCCTGTAAGCGAACGCTTTCTTTTTGAAATAATAACACTACACACTTATTTAATTAATTAATAATGACTCACATAGAGAACTTGCTACAATTACAAGCACATTTTAAAATGTATGGAGGAAAGAATTTCATTTATCATCGTGACCTAAATCTTTTATTTTAATAATAAAAAAAAACTATATTATACTATGTTGTATATAAGCGCGTACTTTAAGAAAATAACGCTACCCATTCTAAATGCTAATAAGTTTTTCAGGTAGCTGATGTTTACTAATTATAAAATAAGCTATTACCGTTTTGAATATTAATGATCGATCTTTAGAGTATTTTTATTAGAAAATGAAATTTATTACGTGGTAACATACAATCTGATAAAAATATTTTGATGTTTGTTATAATTTATGAAACAAATTGATAATTATTAGGTTGCTGTTGATGATGAATAAATGTTATGAGTTTTTTCATTCAACAGGAAATTACGTACACCAATAAGTTAAAACCTATGCATATCATTTATACATTATCATCGATATAATTAAAGCGAAAACTACAAAATTTATGTAAATTAAACTTAATAGTAAAATGCGTTAAATTTAAATATTTAAAAATAAAATCAATATAGCTAGAGTTAATTGTTTCGAATTTTATGATTTGCCATTAAATTGAAAACAATTTTCCACCACCGCCGATTTTATATAATTCAAACAACTCCGCAAATTGAATTCTTATTGCGCGCCGGCACAACTATCTACCTACTTTTTGTGTGTTCGCGCGCCGTGCGCCAGCTCCCTGGAGTAAATAAACCCAGCCGCAAACTTAAAGTTGTCTATTAGGAATAATCCTTTATTTATACTGACATCGACAATAAAATTTACTAATCATTTACGTAGTTGCACGACAAAAATCTGGCGCCCCAAAATATTATATTAACGTGTTACTTACACCAAATTATTCAAATAGCAGTCTGGGGATGCGCCTCGGAGACCTAGACTCTTCGCGCGCCGGCTGCGACGACGCCACCACTTACGGTTTAATTTAAATAGTATGTACGAAAGCAACAACGGCAAACTACACATTAATAAAACAACAACAAACAGCAACATGAAGAGAAAATAAAACAACAATTGATTTTAATAATTTAATGACATAAGATGGATATTTTTAGAGCGCGCTTTACACGTTTAAATATTTAAATTGATAATAATTTATTTTACTTGGCCATAAATTAATTAAAAAAAAGAAAAAAACAAATAAAATGTTGGAAATTACATCTTCGCGCTTTGCTCATTCATAATCTTTTACGGTGAGCGAAAATGATTTATGTTAAAATCCACAATATAATAAATATTATAATAATAATTTTATTACAAAGTGAGATTTTCCTCTCTTATAATACTACACGATGAAAGATATAAAATGTATAACTTAATAACACAATGAATAATACGCATGTAATAATTATTATTTTAATTATATAGTACAATGTTAAATAAAAAAAAAAGAGTTCAGTTAGTAGTACATATTAAATGGTAGAATTTTTTTCTGCAATAAATCTAAAACGCGCTGTAATTACGAATAAAATTTATTTGTGTAATAAAACGTATGAACACCTCTTTTTTTATTATCATTATTATTGTATTATATATTTATATTTAAAACATATCTACGCCGTGTATATATGTACAATATACATGCCGGATCATTTGCATCTGTTGTATTATTATTATATTTTAATGCAATTACATTTGACAAAATAATTATAGTCGTATTGATTTTATGATATTAAATACGTGGCACATTATATTAAAACTATGAATATTTTAGCGCGACAAGTCAATTAACATTAAAATATGAGTTATAATTTATTTAGAATTTGTTTTTGTCACGTATGTCACAAAACGAATTAATAACAGAATTTAAATTAATTTTCTTTTTTCGGTGCTCGATTATTTATACCGCTCTCGCGCGCGCGTATCGAAAAATCAATCAATAAATCTTTTTAGCATAATTTCATACAAAACAATGTGTACTAAAACTTAATGACATTAGTGAGGTTGGCAATGCTGGATTCCCTAAATGTTCAGGGCATTCGCATCAAAAAACTAGGTTGGCAATGCTTTATTCTTAAATGTTCCTTACACTTGCACCAAAAAACAGGATTGGCAATGCTGCATACAATTGTCAGTCTTAACCTGGCTATATCAAATGACACTAATAGTCTTCGATATTGTATCATTAACTTTAATGGAAAATGATGGCGATGGCACACACAAAAAAAATCATCACATCGCGTATGTATACGAAAAATTGTCCCCAGCTAGTTGAATGCTGCTGCATACAATCAATTTAATTTATTCTCGCACATTTTCATCATTATGCAAATTATTTATTGCAAATAGTTAAAACACAAATTGGTTAAATGTTACGAATTAAAGTCGTTTTGCATTTTATTTTATTAAAATCTAATAACGCTGCAACAGCAGCGAAAAAAAACGCGTGCGGTGTTTTAAATTTTATTTAATATTTGTTAGGTAGGGTAGGTGAGGTATTTATTTATGTTTGTGCGTTTGTTATCCAAGTGAAACTTTGTAACAAGAATGCAGTTAAAAACCATTTTCATTCTTGAGGAAAATGTCATAGAAGCTAGTAAAATACACTCGTAAAAGCTTGTAATAAACTTTCCCTCTTTTCATGCTCCAACTCGTGAAAGATTTTCACTGCGTTGCGGAATGGATGAGCAAGGAAAATCCTTTTAGAAGCTTTAAAAGTATATGTGTATATAAATAAATAAATAAATATAAAAGAATTTTGATTTATTTATTGCTTTCTGTTGTACTTTTGGATTTTCAACACAAGTTTTCTAATGTTTGTTGTTTTTTTTTCCGTTTCAGGTGAGTCTAATGCCAACTTATATATCATACGCTTTCGCCTAGAGGAGGGTAAGCTCTAAAAATAAATCATTGTGCTGATAATTTATTGATAGATTTAAGTTATTAAAAAATTTCATTTCTCGTGCATGTCAACCTATTTATTCATTCTCTGGGGCGTGTTCATATTGTCGTTTTTTTTTTTTGGTTTGAATAGTTAAAACTATACACTATATAAAATAAATAAGAATTAGAGAAAAGTGATTAAATAATAATAAGAATAAAAAAAAGGTATAAAATGAAATCGTGGAAAACGTTCACACAGCAAGTCTGTTATTAGAGAATGTACAGCATTACAGAGGTTACATACTTATTATGAGTTCATCTTTAAATATGCAGAAATTACACAGAAACCGTTTAAATTAATACTTCTTCTTTACATTTGATAAAGTTTTCAGAATCTATTAAATGTATTTAATGATAGCTTTATTTTATAAAGTTTTGACTATAAAATGTGCCTTCGAACATAAATACAACTACGATAATAATAACCTTTATAAACACATTTTTAATATTAATAAAATTAGGGTGCAAAACAGGAAAATAATCTTCGTAAAAAATTCATTAGCATCATCAAATTTATTACTTAATCTAACAGTATATAACACGAATAATATATTCACACTAACTATAAATTTTAAATTACATTAATGAACTTTGCAATTTTATGTATCTGTTTTCTTCTCTCTTCTTACTACACGCACTCCTCATTCGAGATTATAAAAATATTCATTTTATTATTCATCATTTCTTATATTGTATAAATAAGCGAAAAATTATCGCGCAATTTATTTATATTTATATTTGTGTATGTTGTATTGAAAAAGCGTTGTGTTTTTACGTTTGCCGTCGGACTTGATGCAATTGAAAAAACGCCAATCAATCAAACATAGACGAGTAATGGTAAATAATTTATATTTTCACATTATTTGTCTGTCATTTATTTACTAAACGGCGGCAAATTAATATAATTACATTGGCTAATTTACGGGTAATTAAAAGAATAATTGAAGGATCTGTTGCTGCAAAGAGGAAATGAAAGTAATTTTGGGCGCTTTTCAGTTATTTAGCATAAAAAATAAAAAATGCAAATAGAAGTTGATTTTCGCGTTACAAAATTGATGAGTAAGAAACATCTCTGAAATTTGTAAAGCATATTTATTGACAATGCAGGAAATTGCAAGAAATTTTAAATATTTTCATGTATCTAAATATTGAAAAAGTGGAACTACCTGTATTATACATAAAAAATTAATTTTAGCTCTTGCATCATTCAAAAATTGCAAATAGGGGTTGCTTTTCGCGTAACAAAATTGAAGATTAAAAACATCTCTTAAATTTGTAAAGCATGTTAATTGACAATTAAGGAAATTGGTCGATATTTAAAAGATTTTCATTTATTTGAAAAAGTGGAGCTACCTGTATTAGTTCTTTAACATAAAAATAAACGTTAACTCTTGCGTCATTCAAAAATTGCAGATAGAGGTTGCTTCTTGAGTTACTTACTTTACTGTCCCAAATTATAAACTTTATGTCGTAACACTCGTTTTGTGCTCCGACTGTTCGAAGTATTGTCTCAATACACAACTAAACGAACTCTTGGTAGGTTTACAAAATTATATTTTTACCAATTCAGAGACTAATTAAATGTAATTAAACGTCCTTTTCGTTCGTAGAGGCGATGTGTACTATTCTACCAACGTCCAAATAACACGTTGCTAAGATGCTGACAGGCAAAGCCTACTAATTTGTTTTCACAGTACAAAGCCTACTTAAACAAAAATTAAAGGAAATTGATCGAAATTTAAAAGATTTGCAAAAGTGGAGCTACCTGTATTTTGTACGAGACAATGATTCAATTAGCAAAAGCTAAAAGAAATATTTATCAAGTAGTTGTTGTAGCATTTAAATATTATCATTTCTTTAGCGCGGACGTTGCTGCCGCCGCCGCGCGCGCAAAGTTTATTTATTTAATTATGGCGGAATATTAATTTAAGTTTGAAGAAATAATATTAGCTATACAATATGTATATGTATGGATGGCGTAAGATTGTTTATCAAACAAACATGAATCTTTAGAGTTTCTGGCCTTTATTGATCGTGATAAGTTTTGGATGGAGAAACGCAAATCGAGGAAACCTGCAAACTTATGAACTAATTAAACTATATCCTACACTTGCCATCCTCTAACAATAGAGATATGTAAATGTAGTTGGGCCAAGTTATCAGAAAGCCTCTCTGCATAAATGTTAATTCAGGATAATGTAATAATCCTGTATATAAATTGTCTGCGCGTACCAGTAAGACAAAAAGTTGTCCGCCGCCTCTCCTGTCTCACTCGCTCGCTCCTCCACTCACACACTTACTTTTTACGTACCTACATGTACGTATTTATTTTATAATTTTCCATGTACTTTAATCATAAATTTCATTTCGTGATGATGGTTTCGCACACCAGGTGATCTATCGCCTTTTAAGTTACTTAAACCAATAAAATTAACTGGAAGCGCTTTTAAGCTTTTTTGTTATATGTGTTGACAAGTTACAACATAAGCGGATGTCCGCACGCAACTCAATCTTGTTTGTAACACATAAACCACAAGTGGATTTGTACTTTTAAACTCCCGAGCATAGCAGCGGCAGCGTAACGTAACTTATTTTCAGAATTTATAAAATATATTTTCCGAAATATTCCAACTACGTGCAAAAACATTTTATTTATACACACACACATACATACACAAATGAATATTACATTTATTATAATTAGATTTATTATTTTAATGCTTATTTGCGTGACTTAATATTAAACCAACCTAAAAGTAATGTTATTTAATTGTAAAAAGGTTGTTTTTATTAATGTATATGTGGTTATATGGTTGTGTTGTGAGCTGCGAGTGTATTTTTAGACGCATATAAATTAGATTAAATTTATTCGTACTGTGTGTACTGTGTTTGAAGCGTTTTAAAATGATTAGAAAATTTACTTCTTCTTTCTTTCATCCAACCAACTTGGATTGGAGGAAAAACTACAATATTTTATTATTCTTTCACAATCGAAATCGGCATTACCTACATAAATTTCCTATAATATATAGAAATGATTAACAAATTTACGTTTTCTTTTAGAATCCAACAACTTGGAGGAAAAACTACAATATTTTATTATCCTCTTATTCTTTTACAATCGTCATTATCTACATAAATTTCGTATTACTTACAACTTATAATATATAGAAATGATTGGCAAATTTACTTATTCTTTCATCCAACAATCTTGGTTTGGAGGAAAAACTACAATATTTTATTATTCTTTCACAATCGAAATCGGCATTACTTACATAAATTTCCTATAATATATAGAAATGATTAACAAATTTACTTATTCTTTTAAAATCCAACAACTTGGAGGAAAAACTACAATATTTTATTATCCTCTTATTCTTTTACATAAATTTCGTATTACTTACAACTTATAATATACAGAAATTATTAGCAAATTGACTTAGTCTTTCACCCAACAATCTTGGTTTGGAGGAAAAACTACAATATTGTATTATTCTTTCACCATCGAAATCGGCATTACCTACATAAATTTCATATTAGTTAATGTCGTGTCAAAACATTTTGAAAATTAATGAAATAATTATTTAAATACGTCGCTTATCATCAATCTACGAAAATTATCTTCAAAAAAGAAACAAGTTTGATGATTTATTTGCTGGACATATTTTCGAAATTCTAATTAGAGTGCAATTAATTAATTTTTCGCATTCTTCTCCTCGTCCGTTCGTCCAACAACTAATTATTTATTAAAATGATAATTTTTTATCAAAATAAATAAATTAAATTGCCGCCGCTGCCGCACACAGTCCGACTTGACAGCATACGTTTGTAATGAATTGCTAATGAAATTTGGTAATAATTTATATAGTTGTAATGCGCTAAATCTTTAAAATCTAATTTGTATGATTAAATTCGAGCGAATTAAATTTTTACCGACCGACGTGCATTATAAATATTAATTAAAACGTTGTGTGGAAGATATTATAGCGTTAAAAATGCGTTTTTTAAAGAAGCTTCGTCTAAAAATCGTAATGGACAAGATTTTCTATGAATATTTTGTCATTTTTTAAAGTAATATGATTTTTGAGTATTTTTCAATTCTCCAATTTGTGATGTTGGCAATGAAGTTCCGGACATTTGCACCAAAAAAACAAGGTTGGCAATGCTTAATTCTTAAATGTTCCTGATATTTTCAACAAAAAACAAGATTGGCAATGCTGTATATAATTGTCAGTCTTAACCTATATCAAATGACACTAATAGTCTTCGATATTGTATCATTAACTTTAATTAAATTTGTGATATTTGCGATATAGATATAGAATATTATCTATCAATTTATTGCGGTGTAAATATTTTAAATTTGAATACACAAACAAGTTGTTGTTTTGTTGTTGGCGCACACACAATATTTATATTTATATATAGAAAAAATATTGTAGTACGAATTAATGCAATAAATTAAAATATAAAATCGAAAGTAAAAATATGATAAAAGCACACGCTGTGGAAAAATATTTTATTTGTGCAGTAAATAGTTTGCCATTTGAAAATGTAAAACATAAAATTTGTGTGTGTGAGTGTGTTACGTGTATTTAATTGTACGGAAAATTTGAATTAAATATTATACCGTAATTAAAATACAAAGCATTCATCAAATATGTAAATTGCATTGAAATTTTCAACGCTTAAAGTTTTTTAATATTCATAATATCATGTCACATTCTGTCCACTGTTTAAATTTAAATATAGGCTTTTACAAAATATATATGTGTATATACGCGCATATACATACACAAATACACCACGTGTTGATAGCATACCACACACACACACACACACACATATACACAAGAGTGGATTTCAATTTTATAAAACATTCATATTTATATGTATGATAAAAAAAAATTAGTGAGAATGTTTCTTGTTTTATTACTCCAACCAGGTATTTTAATTAAATTCATAAATATTTTTTCAGCGCGCGCGCGCGCTGCAGCATTGCACTCACCTATTTTTAATTAAAATTGCACAACTGGCCACACTTCTTATAATTTATAATCGAAAAAAATATATTTTTTAATTATTTTTATTCAATTAATTACGTTGGTTTTGGCATGTTTGGTAGCGCGGCGCGCAGGCAGGCAGGCTAAAAAAATACGTGTTAATAGTTTGTGCTATTAGCAGCTATTCGTGTCTGATTACCTCGGCGAGAGAGAAGAGGAACTTGTTTTTATAATGAGCAATCTATAACATTTTCAAGTCAACAACTTTACTGAAAAACAAAACGAGTTTTCCTCCAGCTAGATGGAATGGTGGAAAAAAATATTGTTGAGATATATTAGTCGAAAAAAAGGGAAGTATTTTGCACGCCAAGTAAATCACTCTCGTTCTTTTTTTTCTCTCGTCTTTCGCTCACTTTACTCTTTAACTGAAACAAGTAAAGTTAATTAGCTGAAAAATAAGTTGAAACTTTCCTAATGATAGTTCTGATTGCAAGCGCGCTGTCAGCTAAAGCATTACATCAAAGATTGAGCATTTCTGACGTCTCTGCCTTCCCTTGCTGCTCGCTCTGCCACTCTTTTTTAAGGGTGTGTTTGATATATCGTGATGGCAGCAAGACATATTAATAGTTATTAGTCAAGTCTGTGAGCATGCTACATTACTATTGATTACAACTTGTATTCAACGATCACGCGAGGCCTCACATTGCGCCAAATCTCAACTAACTCAATCTAATTACAACTCGCGCGCTCATTTTTTCATCTTTATATTATTAATACGCGTGCCATTATCGCCATCGTTTTGATAATATGCATACTCTATTTACACTCGCAAAAAAATCACTTATTTAATTTAATAAATATCTGTTATATAATTAGATTTATCCATTAAAGAAAGCAAAAAAGCAAAAATCCAGTTCCGAAATTGTTTATTTTTTTGTATTTAGCTGTGAAATTATACGAACATAGCGCAAAAAACATAAATACGATCAATTTTTTGGTTTTTTGTTC
>JARJDW010022616.1:0-23358 GCA_030264715.1 Adinopsis sp. GC000173 | reverse complement strand
TCAACTATCACAGCGCCACACTGCACCAACGGCACATAGAGGAAACATGTTCATGCACATAAGTTCATGTGCATGAACATATGTTCATGTTCAGTGGAATAAAAAACAAACCTATTGACGTTATCTACAGAAATATTCGTTTGATAGTAAAACTACTTACATAGTGGTGCGTTGTTTGTACATATTTTCAATATTTGATTTGTGTAAACTATCGAGACTAAAAAGCTGACACTTCTGATTAAAATTATGTGTATGGCCTTATAAAAATTTTATTTCTATTAGCAGATAAAACATATCAGAAATAAATAAAATGGCACACAATTTTATATTTATTTTGAAGATTAGTTTCATACATACATACAATGTTCGTATGTAATATATACGACGATGATAACGCTACTCTATTTTATTATGATGATAATAATAGCGAAAAAAATCAATATATGTACATATATTGTTATACAATTCATCAATTCTCCTCTTTTAATTAATTAGTGGCAAAAGCGATGTTACAGTTTGTTAGTTAATGCAGTAGCAATTTAATGTAATAATAAAATATTAGCGCACGGCAAAAATAAAAATATGTATTTATTTTGTTTATATATTCCATGGTTGTTGTGAATAAATTTAAAATTCAAAAGTGTTCCGCATTAAAATGCTGAATTTGAATTCATTTCTTAGCAATTCTTCTTAAAATTCATCAAATAAAATAGCGAATAAATTTTAACTATTACTAATAAATATTACAATGTCGTAATCATTAATAATTTATAAATCGATAAAACCAACTAAAAACATACATAGATTATATTATACATATCTGTCACCGGTTGTTTACTTTCAATATGGAAAAGTAATTGACATATTAAAATGTAGTATAATAATAAATATTTCATCATCATCAAATGTAAAAACTAATTTTGCATTCGCAATTTATTTAATTAATTAATCTATTTTTGTGAAATGGAAAATGCTTTTTTAAACGCATTCTAAGAATGAATGAATGTATTCCATACAAACACCTATATTTAGAAACATTCCATACAATTATTTCACGTTCAGGTTAATTTTTCTAAACGACTCTAAATGTACTCGCAATTAATCAAAACATTTACCATTCTACTTGCATTCACAGATTAAATGCTGCATACAGCTATTAATAATTAGTGCGATTTGCCGTGCGAGTGAATATTTCTAAATGATTTTAATGAATCAAAGCAAAGCCTAGGAAACCACCACACAGTTATTATTATTATTAAGCAAACGTTTTTCAGCATTGCATACAATTATACATATATTTGTCGTATTGAAAAGTAACTTCGGTAAAAGCCTCTTTGCTTTGCGACACAACAAGTATACAAACAATGTATTAAAGTTGTTCAAAGTACATAAATCGTTTGTCGGCAGCTAATTTTCATTCTTTCTTGTTTACCATATGCACTTTGTAGTAACGTAAAAAATCTTTCTACAAGTAGATACTTTCACATGCACAAAACACAATAGCAGCAAAGGTTGTAATGCAAGAGGGTAAAAGTGTAAAGACACTTTTAAAATTAGTGGCAAGAAAAATTTATTGCTGATGATGTTTAAATAACATGTTTGCGGCACACTAAAACAACGTTGGATTATAGCCTAATTAATTGTCAGAAGCAATTTTTTCGGCGATGAACGTTAATTACATCGTTTTCGTTTAAATATATGCGCGCAAACAACACGTTCTCAATACCTCTACTCACTCGTAAACGCACAGTATAGATTTATATCTTAATTATTACGACCACCATCGCTAAATAAAAAGTAATTCATTCACAACCAAAACAACAAGCCGCCGCGCTGATCCAGGTCGCGTAATTGCAAACTTCAATAGATATTAATTGCTCGTTTCGATCGCTTTTTAAAGCTGCATTGTGACAATTGTGACAAATGAAATAAAATTCATATAATAAAAAATATCGTCGTCGTGTAGTTGAGGCTAAGTCTAATAATCATTGTCAAAGTGCGTTGAACTCGCGCGCACTTTCCTCAATGTTATGTTACATTATTGCCGCGTTTAACACACACGTACGTAATATGTGATAAAATAAAAACCGGATTCTAAAATATTATATGAATGCATTGTACCTTCATACCTACTACACATAGATTATGAAATGAAATAGGAGACAACAACAAAAGCAGCGAGCGCGCATTTCATTTCACTGTTTTAGTTTGGTTTAGTTTCGCTTTGCTTTGCTTTGCTTAGGCCTACATACAAATACATATTACCCGTACTACATACATACATACTAGAGACGCCGTCGACGAAATGCGACAAAATTTTATTTATAATATGACCAACTTCCGACCGGAAAAAGGACATGGGAGTAGCTGCTCACTCCACATACATATTCTAACATACATGATGTACGCACATCTACATACATATATTCCTGATGCAAAAATTAATAATAAACGTTGCGGTTTGAATTTTAAAAATAGCGCACTCGCAACCAATTCGAATCTCGCTGCTGCTGCTGCCTTTTTATCTCCATCCACGTGGTTTATAAATAATGAAACGCAGATGCGATATACATATAATTATTTTTACATTTCTTTAACATTTACTTACAATGAAGTTATTTATAGTCCATTTCGGTTGATAACATGCTAAAATTTGGTTTGATAATTTTTCGTTCATTCATTCATTATTATTATACGTATACACACATTTTCAACGGCACGTTGTATAAACAACAAATTTTAATCAATTTATTTAATGTGTATGATAATTTATTACAATATCTTTTCAATTAGCACTTGGTTATTTCATAAAATGCGCTACTACAATTAACATCAATTAAAAAGCGAATGGCATTGCGTTTGCATCCTCGCACACACACACACATGGAAATTTATAATCGTATAATTAATAAAAAACGACCATTTTGTACTTTGCATGTATAATTTGTAATAAATGTTATATATTATACAATTTTATATAAAAATTGTGTCAAATAATAGCTACAATTTCATATCGGCAAGCAAGGTTTTTTGTGTGACAAATTATGCTCTTTCAAAAACGCAACTCGAGTATATTTGATGTCGTTGTCGAACGCTGATTTTCGGCTAAATGTATGGTCATTTATAACTTTTTCCTGGAAGATTTGACAATATGAAGGGCTAACACATCTGGTTGCAATATGTGTCATTTAAGTCTCAATCGTTATAGGCAAACTTTTTTTAATACATATTTAGAATTCCATGCATGATTGAATGGGATACATTAAATTTGGATCTATGTATTTTTTCTTCATAACTTTATGACAAATTCAGAAGTCGTGTTGTAACCGAGTAAATGCGATATAAAAACATCAAATAAATACAAAATTTTGTAAAATAGATATATAATATATCTCGTCGGTGCAAAAGAAAAATGACAACTCAGAAATCCTCATATTTTTCACTTAAATATTATAAAATGTGCTTAAAAAGATCTAATTTTATCAGAAAAATAGCATAAAGATAGTTCATAAAATACTCCATCGTATAGAGTGTATTCTAAGAAAAGTGTCAAAAGTTTAAGAAGGGAAAAGGGTGGTCTGTTTAACTTGATCAAGTTAATAACATTGATTTAAATGGATATTAAGTATTATGGAACCATCGCCAACAAGAAAAATTGTAACATTATAGAAAATGTTCGTTTTTATTTATACTTTCAAAATGCACAATATTATTTCAAAATCGTTCCCCTGAAAAATGAGAATTTTTGAGTTGTGTCACTTTTCTTGTGCACCAACGATATATTGTTTTAATGATTCAAACAAGTTTCCGATCTATTGAAGCCTCAATCTTTAATAATCGAAATTTAATATGACATAATCGTAAAGTCGCCGCCACGATTAAAGTTTGCAATTGAATTGGAAATGCAAAGAGATTAGACCCGTTCATCAAACGAAATTAATATAATAACTCAAGTTTGTCGATGGGAAAGTTAATCAAATGTTATCATTAACAAAGCAGCCAGATTAAATATTACGAACAATATTTTATCGTGTTAGAGCAAAAGAAAATGCTACTATAGCGGAAATTACCGCATTTTCCTTTTGACCTGTTTTTTGGCATAGTAAAGCGATTATCACTTTCATTAGTCAATAAGATTGAATTTTTTTGAAATTATAATTTTTACTACTCGCTGATGCAAATAAGAGCGTATCCATTTATATCCATATTTTAAATTGAATTCGGTTTGTTAGAAATTCAGTTATGGACGCATTTTGTGCAAAATTCGTTCGTTTACATTTCAATCGTACTTTTTTAATTAAACTACTGTAAAAGAAAAGGAAACATTTTTGCACGGAATTATTATTTAGCATTTATATACATTATTCATTCACGATAGATACAAAATTATCGCCGCCGTTTAAATGTTTTTCACTCATTTTTATTATAAAACAAACATTGATAATGCGACCTAGAAATAAATTCTATTAAATCATTTCATATTGAATATATACAATAATGTTGTCAATGGAAAAAGAATCATTGATAAATGAATTGGATCAAAACAATAACATATATAGTTTAATACAAAATATTTTAAGGAATGTATTTGGTAAAAAATCAAAGATATTTATTGCGTTTATAAAAATCACAAACTCCTATAAATGTCTTTTTACGCACAAAGCAACAAAAATGAGCATCTGTTATTACAAGAAGATATCGAAAAAAGCCTAAAAGCCGTTGGATATTTATATAAAAATATGTAGATTATACTTAATACTAATCATATAATAAAAAAGAAAACGAAATTCGTATCGTCGTAAAAGTACCGCAAGCTTCTGTCCGGAAATGCAAACGACGTTCTTAATAGAGCGCAAAAGATGCAATTTAAAGTCAAACAAACACGATGCGAAGCAAAAAAAATGTGCAACAGGATTGCTGATTATATGTATATGTATATACAGCTATACATGTATGTATACTACTATATAAAATACTACAAGAATGGCACGTGCCATGCAACAGCTTCTTCTTCAGAAAGTTGTTTCCCCTCCAACAACTTATACCGTATACACACACACACAACACATTCATGTCATCATCATCATTATCAAGCGTATTACAACCACGACCATCGCCAAAAACGAAATTAACATTCTTTTGTTTGGATGGTGGATTATAATGCGCGCAAAAATTAATTCGCAAGCAAGCCGTTAACTGTAATGTTTATTCTGATGTGCGGTGCAGGCAAAAACCTGGACTCTAAAATTAAATTTATTTGTTTTATTTGCTGCTGCACTACACAACGCGATTAAAATTTTAGATAAATATGCAATTTAAATATGGAAATACGAATTATTATCAAAGGTAAACTAGTGTAAACAATAATATGAATAAAGGTAATCAAATTTCTAGCAAATAGAAAACTTTAAACTATTGCAAATAAATATGAAATAGTAAAGGCCGATTTCATAATAAAATCACTAATCCTCCCTTAACTAAAGGAGGAGGTAAGCTAATCCTCTCTTAAAATGACACTTAAAATTTTTCAATTTCATAATCAATTTAATCCTACCTTAGTTATTGGCAATTCTATATTCCTAGATTTTCCTAAATGTTCCTGACATTTCCACCAAAAAAACAAGGATAGCAATGCCGAATCCCTAACAATAATAATTAATAACCTAAAAATTGATGCTTGGTTTTATTTACATGTCAAAGGACACTTAATTCTCCCTTTAAAATTTAAGTCTACGATATCGGTCCCTTAACTTTAACCGAGGATTAACACTAATGGTCCGTTAAAAAAGATTATGAAATTGATTTTAATTTTTAAGGAAGACTTAAAATTTAAATCTTCCTTAAATATGATTATGAAATCGGCCCTAAATCTTTCAAAGTCTAACTAAATATTTCCATCTATGTACTTTTAAATCATTTTAAGTAACAAAATAAATAAATAAAATAAAATAAAACTATGTATGTTTTAATTGTTACTAGAAACATTGCAAAAACATGTTCTATAACTTGCTATCACAAAGATGTATGTTTGTAAAAATAAACAGCAATCTAAAGTTACACTTTTACTTATTTAATTATTAATTTAACAACAAATTATTAAAGTAAGTACATAGATGGTTACGTTTTTTTATTAAATATTTGTTACACGAGATTTAAACATTAAACAATACGAAAAAAATAGAAGCTAGGTAAGTACTTGATTATGTAAATAATTCTATTAGATAATTTTTTCTACTACATGGGCGATATTTGCATAAAATGGCAAATTTTAATTAGAATTAAGGATTTTATCAACGAATTATGCAAAATACAGCGCACTTAATCTTAAACTAAAATAAACAAATTGAATTTTAATGAAAACAATCTTTAAAAAATACATTTATGTTTAAGGTACTTGATGGCAGGTTTTACCAGCCTGCTAAAAATATTAATTAATTTTCAAGCTGTATCCGCGCGTCCTCTCTCATTTAATCAAAAATACAATTACAATCTGTTGTTGTATTGTAAAAGTTGTTGTTCTCTCTTATATACATATTTTGATTGCCCATTAATAAACACCATGTTAATTGTTTAATTATTTTCTGTGCATGCTAACAAAACATCACCGAAAATTTCTGTCAATTAATTATAGAGATGAAAAATGTGACGGCAACAACCTTAATTGAGAATCACCATTTGAATTACAATTACAATTTCGAAAATTGTTTTATGGACGCCCGCTTGTTTTTTTCATCAACATCATCATCAATTCGACAACATCGCTTCCCACCCCGATTTGGCAAAAAAAAATCATGCGAATGCGGATATGCGTAATGTATTATAATATGCGTAAATTGAAAATGGGACGCTTTTATTTTGCAAATCTGCGATTGTTGTTGCCGTGGTGGTTGTTGTTTCGGGGGAGAGGGTTGAGATTGAAAATTTATGAGCGCGCAGCGAATATTTTTTCGCACAACACTGACTGCTGCGTTATTTGCGGTGCGGATTTGTATTACCTAGTTTGAGAGGGATTGCCCGAATATTTTTGTATGTGCGCCGGTTAAAGTGGTTTTAAAAATACATTATTGATGGCCGAAATGAAATCATAAATGTTATTTGACGATATCAAACAGTTTCGAGAGCACGTTTTGGACTATATTGCAGCGCATATTGAATTTCATTCATTAATAAATTAAATCATAAATTTAGTTTAAAAATCAAATCAATATTGATGATGATGGGGACGAGTGGGCAAGCATCTTAATTAAATTTTAAGCATTAAAATGATAATGTAAAATATTCAACAACGCCTTGGCAGCTATATAATATTTCATCAGCAAATTATTAATTCCGCCGTAAACATATAACTTGCGATGAATTTAAATATTCAATATAATTATAAGCGCGTTGAATAAATCATAAAGTTTGTTAAAAGTTTAATTCGATTCAGAGTATATATATAGCACAAATAATATTCATTCATATTTTAAAAACTTCATTGATGTACGCAAGCAAGAAAAGCAACTATTTAATTTAGATAAAACTAAGCTCAACTTAAGTTCTTAAACTTACTTTGAAAAATTACTGAAAAACTTATTTGATTTCAAATAAAATCTTAGAAAATTTACTTTTCTTATTGATTTATACAAAGATTAGCAGAAATAAACAATTTTATTATATAAAATTCTCTTTTTCAACTTTGACAAACTGTAAATTTTATTACATAGAGATAAAAGAATAAAAGTAAAACTAAAAATTAAAAGTATAAGTAGAATTGAAAGTTTTTTGTTGCCGCCTCTTGGTAAACCGTAAAATATACTTCCTCTGTCTCAAAACAAGTAAGCTATTTGAATATTTTAAAAATTCCAAAATAAGTGAGCCATTTAAAAAAAAATTCTGAGTCACTGTATTATAAAAATTACGACGACGGAACGGAAATAAGTAACGATTAGTATATGAATTGAAGTAGTAGAAATAGAAGTATTATTAAAACAAATATTATAGAAGTAACAGTCTTTTATATAGAAGTACATCTTTTATTAATTATCTTATCTTCGATTGGAATGGTAACTTGATAATATTTTTAAAGCAAAAAAATACAATGGCACAGTCAAGTAAGAATTTAGCAATTTTAGGATGGTTTCTCACCATTTTCTATCTAAAACATTATTCTTACTAACAATTATTATCAAAAAAAAACATGTAATATGATAATTTTGCGTTCACTAGTCCAGTACATTATGTTTCTGATAACAAATTCCTTCTAAGTTTAATAATTTATATGAAAAACTGAAAAGGCTCACTTATTTTGGGACAGAGGAAGTATTTAATAATAATAAAAGACACTTGATTGATTTACAACTTTTCTTTATATTTCTTTCGTTTTTATCAAATAAAAAGAAAATGTGTAAGCCAATCAAGTATTATTATCAGAAACAAAAACGAAATTGTAATTAATAGACAACATACGGAATGGAAAACTAAATTTAGGTGCTATATCACACTTCAGTTGATAAATTTTCGATCAAAGTTAAGAAGAAAATAAATGAAATCTGTATAATAAAAGGCTGCGAATAATTAAAAGGCAACATTTATCGCGTATAATTTTGTTGTGTCGCCAGCAGAGCAACAGCAATATAAAATGAGAGCGAGAAAACTAAACGAAAGAGCAACAAGCATCAGCATTTCAGCAACAATCGTCTGCGCTATTTAATTTCTTAAAGCGCATCGCAACCAATTCATGTCCAAACATCATATAATATAAAGAATAATATATTATATACGATTCTGCTGGTATATAAGGCACACACATAATAATTGTTATATTTATACATAATATAAAATACATAATGAAAATAATATTATAAGAGAGCGAGCGAATAAATCCCTAATACATTTAATACGCACAATACAATCGCGTGCAAAACGATTGCCAAATTAACATACTTCTTCCAAGTAGGAAGGAAGGAGGAGAAAAACAGGGGATGTGGATTATGTGGACCATGGCAGGCCATACAGGCCATTCGGTCATCTTTACTCTCTTATATTATTATGATTATTTATAAAAATATCAAAAGGAGGGTTATAAAAAGATATATGTTAGATAAAAGGCGAGAGGAGTAGTATAGGAAAAAGACTGGACAAACTGGCTTCCAACCCTCTCTAAGAAGATGAGTAAATGCGAGCACGTACCGTGGCATGTTGCATACTCCTGCTCCTGCACTTGTCCAAGTCATATACATGAAATAAAAATTGCGTGTAGCACACAGGCAGTAGATTGTCTTGCTTCTCGTTCGCTTCAAGAGAGACGATCAATCTTTTTTAAGGGGATTTTAGGTGCGTGCGTGCAAGAGATGACGCCTCACACCACCAACATCCAAAAAAAATATATATATTCTCCTCTCTCGCTTTGGCTCTGGGTTTAAATCAAACAACACCGCACCGCACCACACATATATACATGTGCATAAAAAAAACACCGCAAAATGGCTCTATTCTTGCTACGTCGATATGAGAAACGTCTTATTTAGTATTATGTGGCTGTTGTTGATGATGACGCACGCGACCATCGACATCTATTTACCCTAAGTAATGTAACATGTTCCTTGTTAAAAAAAAAATAAAACGTCTTGTGCAAGCAACATTACGCTTCGAGCATTTCTCCTTTCAGATGCAATAATTCAACATTATATTGTTTCACATGCCAATCGCATTTGTGTCTAGGCGACCAATAATAAAACTATTAAAAAATGTTTTCATGTAGGCGGATGAATGGGATGAAAGCATTTAACAGCTCATTTCTTTGCCACTCACAATAATTATTATAAATATCAAAGAATTATAATTAATTAAAAACACTTTGTTTTGATTCACTATTTTAGATCTAGATCCATTCAAAATTCATTATAAGTTCTTTGATGTATTGCCTATTTAGTTTACTTAATTTCTAAGAATTTGTCTTGGTAAAACACTCGCTAAATCATATAAATAGTCTCTTTCTTGGTGATTATAAAAATTATTCCTGAATTCGTTACAAACAATTTTGCATTTGCAATCATAAAAAAATACAAAATTATTATAATGACTCAGATTGCAACGAAAAATAACATCTTAATTAATTCACCATATTAATCTTAAATTCTTAGTGACCAACATTACCTTTTTAGTATCTATACGATTCTTAAGCATTAAATTTCTGCAATTTTCATTGTTTTTCTCGAAATTCGTTAAAATTGTAAAAAAAACGAGAAGAACATAATTCTGCTCAATTTTCCATCATTAATGATAAAGTTTGATAAAAATGAGATGGAAAATATAAAAGATGAAGGAAAAATTGTAAAAAAATTGCAAAAATTTCCCTCAAAACAAAAATCGATTCAAAATTGGTGTAAAATCTTGGTAAACCCCGTTTAAATCATATAAATAGTCTGTTTCTTGCTGTTTATAGATTAGTTCTGATAATGACTGTATAGCCAAAATGCGCATAGACTTTACTCAAATAAAATCTACAGTGAATCAAAACCAAGTGTTTTTAATTAATTTTTTTTAAATATTATAATAATGGTTCACTAAAAGATTGCAACAAACATTTTCAATTTTATTATAAACATTTCTCTATACTAATAATTGATACTGTCATTTTCCTTTTAACAAATAAATTAAGTTGTTTAAAGAATCGTTTAATGAAAATATATATGTATTAAAATTCATAACAATTTACATGATTCCAAGAAATCAAAACATATTTTTTGCTGCATCGATGTGATGCAACACCCATTCAGCGCGTAATGAGCCGCTGCACTAAATGAACTTTTATAATATTAATGTGACAACATCATATTTTCGTCAACTTTCTCACACTCAATGTGTATGTACTCGTATGTAATGTAAGTACAACACACTACACTGAGTATGAAGTTTCACTGACACAATGGCTGGTATGAAACAAATAATAGTGGATGATTTAATTATTGCATCTGTATGGATGGATAATAAAACCTCGAAACGTCTCCATTAAAAACATATTTAATTTAATTTGATGAAAAGCCCTTTTCATACATATACGTTCGTTGTTATTATTAAGCATGTGTGTGTGTGTGTTGCTGTGTATGCATGTGTGTGTGTGTGTATGTGATGTATATGTAACCTTGTAAGTGATAATTATAAACAAGTTTACTTGTAGATTATTCAATAGTCACGTGCATTAGACATTCTTCTTTGCAGATTCATGTGTATAGATGTGTTGTGTTTGAAAGATTATTTAATCCAATTTCGATATAATATATAAATGCCAAATAAATAAAAAATACACAAATCTTTTATACCTGCGCAGATTGCAGTCGTAATTAATTATAGTTAATTGAGTCGGAGAGTATACGTATAAAATATCTCTCAATATAATAAATATTAGACGTCATATAAAATTCAAAATAAATTTAAATTGCATCATTCTTGGAATAAAAAATTATATTTAAATAAAGCGTAGATTCTCTTTTTGAGCTGGTTGTGGTGTGGTTCTGTGTCCTAAAGATTAAATTAATTCCTGATTCTTTTATTTAATTTATTTTTTATAAATTATTCGCCTAATATAATCGCTTATATGAAATAGATATGATAATAAATACATGCAAGTAAAGCGAAAGGCAAAATATTTCTCCAAGCGTTTTCCACGTCAATAATAAATGAGTTATTACATCAAATAAAAATGTACGATTTGCTAGATTATGGCAAATCTAATAATCCTATACAAACATACAATAAAATCCGGCTTTATTTGGATAATAATAAGTGATCTTAAGATAATTGGATATTTTCTTTAAATATTAGATAGATAATATTGTACAAAAAAAAAACGATTTGCGAGAAATTAAAATCTTAATCGTTCGCACTAAGCATTCTCCCTTCGCCATTCGTTTTCATGCCAAGTGAAAAAGAAAAAAATCTTATTTGTATGTAAATTCGACGAAATTCAATTAGCAATTATTTTTCAGCGCATAGTGTAAAAATGGCAATAAATTAATCAAAGCGCAAAGCGCAAAATGTGTCTGGTGGTGGTGTTGCTGTTGCAGATGCACCCAACAACCAATCCATCCGCGATTTGCCATCGCATTATAGAATAATAAGCGCAATTTGAAAAGGTGTTAAAGCTGTCTGTCGGATGACGGAGCGCAGCAAAATATATTTTTGCAATAATCGTAGCCGGCAGGTAATAATTTAAAAAGTGTGTGTGTGTGTGTGTGTGTGTTGGGTATGAAGAAAAAGAAGAAGGATGAGGAGGAACGCGCGCGCGCGCACGTGGTATAAATGTTGTTGGACATGTGCGAATGGATATATAATAATAAATGAAGAAGACCCTTAGGAACCGAAAAATTGCATTTGCTTTATATCTACATATACATACATGCTACCCTCCCTTTTCGCCGAAAAAAAAAATTATTATTGAGTAAGTGAGTGAATATGACGGAGAGAAGACACTTTTTCGCCTTATTTTGCATGTTGTTGTTGGTGTAATAATAAAATTTCACTTCACTGCCATCCGCAGACAACTGACACTCTTTCTTGTCGAGTGTTGTATGTATGTAATATATTTGCTTCTCTTTAATTATAATAATTTAAATATTATTTAATAATATGCGTTTCATATATGAAAATTATAGGTTCATTTTTTTTGTAAATTTTGGTACGGACGTACGGAGAATTTATTAATATTTAACATAAATATGTATATATTTTTTATTACATCGAGTAATGAATTTTACGATTATTTAATAAAATAGCACTTACGATAATATCCATGTAAGTATCATTTGTATGCATTGATAAACATTTTATGTTTCAATTACACTAATGAATTCTCTAAAACTGCAATTATTATTTCGATTTACGAACGAAGAGCAAATATTTTTTTTCAGTGTGTGTGTAGAAATTCCATAAAAAGACACAAAATACACACGACGATGTGTATAAACTGTAAATTTCAGTCTCACATAACGGATGTTTAAATGACTTTGAGGTGCTTAAAATAGAAAAATAAAACAAAAATATCTAATTTATAAATTTCTTAAGAGCGGAATTTGTTCTAAATTTATCCGGATTTAAGCCAAATTAATTATTACGCTTACATCTTTAAAATTACAACTTAGTGGTGTGGCGCAAAAATAGTGACACTTTGCTAATTGACAATCAAATTGGATTATTCAAGCTTTTAAGATATGAAAAATTCAAAGACCAAGAATCGTGTATTTTGAATAATTGCAATGATGTTTTGGTGAATTACATTTACAGTGTTACATTGTCTACTACATATAAAAATAGTGTTACAGAAAAATTATGAAAGACTGAAATTTCTACTGTCTTTTAATATAATAATACTAAAAATCGAAGGCTAAACGATAATTGCATAAAGAACAGTTAAGAAAAATATTGTTTTGACTCCATATTTAGGAGATTTTATTGATAGACCATTTTAAAGTTTCAAAACACTTGCATTTCATTAGTACCTAAAGAAATAAAGCGAATGCAATTTTTTTACCAATTTTGGATGCAATTAATCCTTATTTTTGAATATTTTTGCCTACCAAATTAATATCGGAGGTACTTTTTCTAGTTTTTTAATTCAATTTCCTGTCTATAAAGAGAACTTGACAGACTCTCTCAAACTTATACAGTTCAATCATATTAAATTTAAATCAGCAATGGCAATTAAAAGTGAATGTTTTACATTTAAATATTGATAGAACATTTTAAAGTTTCAGAACACTTGCATTTCATTAGTACCTAAAGAAATAAAGCGAATGCAATTTTTTTATCAATTTTTGATGCAGATAATACTTTTCCCTTATTTTTGAATATTTTTGCCTACCAAATTAATATCGGAGGTACTTTTTCTAGTTTTTAATTCAATTTTAATTTCTATAAAGGGAACTTGAGAGACTCTCTCAAACTTATATAGTTCAATCATATTAAATTTAAATCTGCAATGGCAATTAAAAGTAATAGTTTTAAATTAACAGAAAATATAAACATTCTCTTATTATAAGATATTATATTACATTTCATAATTTGTTAATAAATCAAAGATTGTTTCAGCTTAACATTTTGCAACTTTGAAACACAACACAAACTTTTCTCAGTGTTTTAGACTACCTAATTAGATTTATTTATATGAAGTAAATTTACAATATTATGGATTTATTAAAACGAGATCAACAACAATATCACCCAATACGTGTCCGATATATATATATCTAAATTAAACGAGATATCTTTTTTGGCAAATTAATCTCAACTTCGCCTAACAAATTCATTAATTAACATTCAGCGAACTACAAAAAAAATCTCTCGGCGTTTGTTTAATTAGTGACTTGCAGCAAGCAGGAAAAAGTCTGTGCATATTTTGACTAACAAAGTTGATGTTTAATAAACACGTCGCCATAAAAAAATATAAAATCAACAATTTTTGCATTATCACACTAAAATATGTGTGACTGTATTAAACAAAAATTTAAAACAAAGTTTACCTACTACACTATATAGGTAGTATAAGTAAAATAAGTAAAAATAAATAATATTTTTATATAAAATTTTATAGGAAATTTGTTTGCAGGCTGCTGTGTTGTTGCATTAGAAACCCGAACATAACATACTATGTATTTTCTATGATAAATATTGTATGTATGTATGTATGTATATAATACACATATTTATAAAAAAACGTAGTGATAAGAATATGATACAATAACCATGTTATGTTTGTGTAATATATAATATGAAGGCGCCGTATTATTGGATTTATGACGTGGAAACACTTTACACTATATGCTGCTATAATTACATATGCGCGCTGCTGGGTCGTTGAACCACCCAACCAACAACCAATTTCAATTTTTCTCATTATCAAAAAATACATACACAGAAAAATTCCGTGAAAAAAATCTACATGTACTACGTGAATTTGCGCGCGCAAACCACGCACACACACGCACACAAACATCCTCCAATACAATCTAATAAAACAACAACGCCATTTATCGTTTTTGAAATGAAAATGAAAAAACAAATATAATATATGTAGTAGTGAAAGAAAAGGCAGCGCGATGTTGTTGAAAAAAAGCGCGAAATAGAAAAATCAAAACGCGCAGAATCATCATTCACACAGCATCGTAATAATAATAAGCAGGCAGCGAAAAAAAAAACTACACGTCGGTCGTTTCGCTAGTGTGTCGTGGATTGAAAAGCAAAATTTTGTTTCTGCCTGCTTGCTGCTGCTGCTGCTGCTCGGTGTGCAGCAGGAAAAAAAACCATCCACGTGGTTTCATCACATATATGTACCATACATTGTGGCGGCATATATAGTACATATAGAGTACATACAACAATGTGGGGCTCGGCCATTTCATCAAATCAAATTAAATTAATTTTCGTGTGGCTTGTATTACAAACACAACTTACGTTTCACGACCAGTTTTAATGATGAATGAATATTATACACACTGCAATGATACACAACTCACCAGAAATTAAAATTTTTTTATCGGCTTTTAAACTATTGCGACGCGATTGGGAAGAATTGGCGAGACAATGTGCGCGAAAATTTCGGTTCTATGGTAAAATAAATGGTGTTATGGGTTGTGTGAATGTGTGATCAGCGTGGCTTTTTTAGGGTCTGGCACGTTACTAACTGGTTGCGTTTTTGTCCGACTTGACATAGACGGGCGAAACACACATACTACACTCTCAACTATATACTAACACACACACACTACGTCGTGTACACTCTACCGTGTGCAGCGTTTACGAAAAACGCCAAGGATCGCTCCGTCTCACACAAACATCTAATCGGCATGCGGCGATTAGAACGGCATAGCATTACATTTAATACATACACAAACGTCGTCGTCGTCGTACGCATAAGCAACCAGCAACGTAGAGTGTGTGGTGTTGTGTATTTTTTCGCCTTCTCTCTATCGCTCCCATGCACGACGAGATACGTGTGTACTGTGTGCATTTTTCAGATGTTAGAACCGGCGCTGAAAACGATGGAAAATTCGCTCTGCATTTTGATGAAATATCAAATTATTTCATTTGAGTGAAATTAAGTAATTGCCGTGCGCAATTGCATTGTTGATAGTTCGCGACGCTTTTTATTGTATATTTGTTAATGGAATTCTACTATGAATGTTATGCTTTTTATGTTGCAGCTACGACTGAATCGCAATCTAATATTGGACTGCACAACACATTCAAGATTTAAAACAAATTTCATTTAACATTATTTCATGCTGTTTTTTTTTAATTAGTTTTAATTGAAATTCCAATTGAATACTTTTTTGCAGCAACAAGAAACATGTGATGCTTGCTTGCTTTAAAAATCGCAATCTTTCCTTGCTTGGTGATCAATTAATAAACATTCCTAACATAGCATTTTTTCAGCATCGAATTGTAAGTGAGATTGCTTTGTTTACACCCCCTCGAATGGAATTTACATTTTTACAATTGCAGCAATAACAATACCTTCTTTATAAACTAAAGCAAATAAATCGTTTTTCTACGCACGGAGAAAACCAATCAATGCACGTCGATTGCGAGTAAACGTAAACGTTGGTACCTATTCGAAAAATAAATTGATGAAATTTCAGGAGAAAGCAACCGATGCAAAAGCGAAGCGTTATATCATCGCATAGTAGGTACGAAATAAATATGAAAAAGGAATGAATAAAAAAAATCAATAAAATCGTCATTGTCGTCGTTAAAAAGACGACTGTGTATGTGTGTGTATGTGTGTGTGTGCGGTGATCGTAATAATAAAGACAGAGCGTAATATGCAAATTACCAGAAAAAAATTTTTAATACATCATATCAATCATGACATCGAGTGAGTATTGGGGGCTTATAAACAACAATTACACTTCGTACAATACAAAACCAGCATCATAATAATAATAAAGCCGAACGGTATTGTAAATTATACACGATCGTACAATTTTTTATTTTTTCATTATTTTTTGGTGAATATGCGCGATATGAAGGGGTGAATTTTTTGCACCACTCCACATACATTCGCATTCGTCGCGTATTATGTAGTCAGTCAGTCGTCTACAGTTCTACACTCAATATATGTATGTATTTGTATGCTTGCTCGGCTGCTTGCTTGCTTGCTTGCTTGCTTGCCGGCTTGCTTACTAGCTAGCTGCTAGCTAGAGAGGCTCTATATTTCGGCAACCGCTCCGCGCGCCTCGCGCTACCCCGCGACGGTTCAAAGGGCCAAACTTGAAAAAATCAATAACGCAAGTTAAGCGGTGTGCTGTTGTAGATGTTTAGTCAACTTACTACTACTATACATATACTTATATTATATAATGTACAGAGACATAAACTTTTAATGTTTCATTTAGTTAAAATGTATAGTTAGTGTAAAATGAAATGCAATAAGAATTTATCGGGTGGCGCTAGTAATTAAAGCTTCACACACAATTAAGATATTTACAGTCGATTGTAAGGAAATGTTTAACATTTTAATTTACGTCAAATTGAAGTAAATAAAACATAAGTAATAATCGCAAACGACAAAATATTTGCATTGTGCTTTTGTGTAAATTGTATCAAATGGCGCAAATTATTTACAAAATTTCCACGCAATTCGAGTCAAAAAAAAAAGAAAACGAAATTAATAGGCGATGTAATAAAATTTCCTTAGCGATAGTCATGCATAAATAATTACTACAGCAAATTTGCAAATTGGCACACACTTGTATGATGTGTAGTTGGTGAAAAATGTTAAAAATGAGATTTTTGATAAAATACCTCATTGCGCAAATTTTGATTAATGCAATTTTAATGCCATGCAAACGCTGAACGATAATTAATCATTATTAATCGTATACCGAATTGTAGTATGCAATAAATGCGATATGTAAGTAAGTGTGTAAACATACAGACAACATAGTAGATAGTATTTATTTGAATATTTGGCAATAAAACGTTACCAAGGTCAATCCACCCCCGATAGACGACGACAGCGCATACATAACACACATTGATAAAAAAACAAATTCGCCCGGTATATAGATATAAATTTCATATCCTTGTTGGTTGTGTGGCGATATCGTAATGATTAAAATGAGACGACGGGAAAAAGAGTTAATTGCAGTATATTTCGGCGGTAGGAGCAGCTGCGAGGTGGGCCAAGGCATTCATCAGCCGAAACGCTCGCTCGCTCACTGCTTGCTTGCTTGCTTGCTTGCGCTCCTCTCCTCGTTCCTTCTTTTTTTATTTGGACACACGCCAGCAGTCACCTGCCGCTCGCACGGGCCCCAAATAAAACAACCCCATCACATGTATAATAATAATATAAGAAAAGAAGCAGCGGCCGCCGAAAACGACGAAGACGAAGAGCGTCTTACGTTCGGTGGTTGTTAGGTAGTAGACAGTATATGCAAAACAGAGCGCGCCTAATAATAATAATAATAATAATAATAACATAAAAAAGCGCGTATAAATGCATGTGATACTCGCCCAACGACTCGATAATGCCCATTGCACCATCGCATATTGTGTATTAAATGAAGATTGGAATATTTAAATTGGGGGGGCTAAGAATGAATTTAGATTGTCATCTCAATGCCGTAACTTCAACAACACACACAACACAAGAACGCAAACGTAAGTTTTGTTACATCGGTGGCTGGCTGGTTGTGTTGTTGCAATGATGGGTTGGATGGATTGATAATGATGTTACGCACACGCGCGCACGCCAAGAAGAAGAAGAAAAAAATCGGTTTATAATAAATGGTGGGTATTATATGGCAAGCAAAATAATCTTGCTGGATGGATGGATTGATGACGAGAAGAGGGGTTCGTTGGGATGGTGGTGCGTAATCAGAACAACACGCGGCATTTGATTGTGATTAATTACCTTGCATAATGAGATGTTTATTATTTTGTATTTTTCTCTTTTTAAGTAAAATTTCTAATCAGCGCATTAATTAATTATAATTCTAGTAGTTGTTTTTGAACCAAAATTTGTCAAAACTCTTTAAATCAATGATTAGATTGGCAATAAATGAAAAAGCAACAGATTATACCAAAAATCTTATTCTTAGCGACTCGTAAAAAGTCGTTTAAGACGAGCATAAACAAAAATCTTTTAAAGAATGCTGAAGCACAATCTAGTAACAACGCAAAAATGGAACTTTAAAAATTAAATGTTTGAAATATTGGTTTGTTTGCAAAAATCAATGATTTTTACATAAATTATAGCACAATTTTTTTAAAAGAAAATATTAGGTACTACGATATTTGCAAATTTTCATATTACATAAATAAATAAGTATTATTTTTAGCACTTCCGATTTTTAATTACATTTTCTTGGAAGAAATGATAATTTGTAAACAGAACTTCAAAATAAATTTAATCATTTTCGTACTTTTAATTTGAATTTATTACATTTTTTACCAAATATTTTAATTAACAAAATATATATGAAATAATTAGCTTATATTCATTTGATATTTTCATATTTTTTTAAAAACAATTATATTTTATTAAGTGCAATCAACATTTTTACCAACAATATATCATTATTGTATTAAAAAGCTATTCGCAACCTGTAACTTAACCCATACTTCATGTTTATACTCTCAAAGATTGCTATGCAATGATGCAGAAGAGAAAATATTAAATTAAATCCAACCACCAAAATTTGCGGTTTATAGTTTAGATGCGATCGACTGATAAATAACTGTCTTATCACGCATGCATGCCTAACTATAAAACAGCAAATAATTTTGGCGTCTGTGTGGTCCTTTTTCCATACTTATTTTTTTTTTTTTTCGGTATCTTATTATCCATGTTCTATATGTTCATTAGTGCACGATAATGAAATGTTGCGCTGTTAATAATTTTCTGTTTTGGCTACCGTTCTTTTTTTTGTTCGTTCGATGAATATCGCACATCGAAATTACATGTGTGTTTATGGCAAAAATTACCTAGTTTTATTATAAACAAAGCATTAAGACAGAATTAATTAGCTGCTGCTCTTTTTCGATTTTGCGGTAATAGTTGTGCAGATCGTTTTAGTCAACCTGTTTACTGATTTAATCAGAATACACAGCAGCAAAGAAGCGATCAAATTGGACAGATTATCTATGCTTAATTAATTATATTCATTTTTTGTGCGTTATTAACTTGTCGTCAAATAGATTAAATTAAGATAGCACTTTGTAATTTGTTTATTTACCTATTATTGCGCTATCAAGTAGTTTAACAAATCACAGCTAGTCGAGAAAAAATAATAAAGGGCAGATCAATCATTGTCAACGTTATCCGAAATTCAATTTAACATTGACGAACTTTTTTAAATTGATTGTTCGTCGCATAAAGTCAATATTTTTATGACGTGCAGCAAGCAGCAAAATATCATTTTTGTCGTAATTTGCGCTTCAATAATTTTATCAAATGCTAATCAACTCCTTCTAGAATAATATGTTAATAATAGCAAAATTTAAATTTATAAAAATACGTGGTTATTTATGAGTGCTCAGAATTAAAGTGAACCAAATGTGTAAAAGTTTACTAATTGACTTGTTTTAATAAGCATTAAACGCTTAGTATAGTAACATTTTGTACTAAATAAAAGCAATTTTATTAATAAGAAACAAAAAATAAATATTTGCTAAAAATTAAATAACTGTATGTCAATATTTTTAAATACTACATGGTTCTCAACCACTGCTTCGCGACAATTTAGTCCGCCGCGAAATTCTTGAAATATGCCGTTAAAAAACCGAAAAGCTGAATAAATATTACTTAGTGTATCTATACTCGGTCGGTATATGTTGTAATAAACAACTTATTTAAATGAACAGATCAATTTTTAAAGGGGGTACTTCTTCCGTATATTATTGTTCTTAGTGTACTGCCAAAGAAATAAGATTACTAAAAAGGTGCTTCGACAGAAAAATAAGGTAGAGTCACTATTTTACTGTATTAATCAATTTAATTTAAATATATTTTTTATTCCAACCAAAATATTATTTCAAATTTAAACACCTAATTCTCGCCAACTTATTATTTACTCCATCCTGTATCATATAGCAAATTATCACAATCTTTTATTATTTTGCGTGCTGTAGTATAAATTACACTCAACGTTAAAAAAAAGTATTAAACGAGCTTATGTAATCATATATTCCGCCACAAGAAAACAAGGATGATGATGAAGAAGAAGAACAACAACAACAAGGCGAAAACGAAGAAGAAAAAGAAAAAGGCGAAGATTATTATAAAGGAAGCGCTTGTTGATAGATGACTTTATAATCGATTCCTCGCCTTCCGAGTTTCATAATTTATTATTTGGTTCATCCAAATGTATTTAACCATCATTATTGTCGGCGCGCGTTAATTATTTAAACCATTTGCATATTGATACAATTTTTCGTTTTAAAAATTGATTGATTATATTCCTCACTACATACCAATTACATTACATTCGTTTTGCCTTGTTCTTTTTAAATAAAATATGACAGATATCGTATTTTAACGAGTGTCATCAACATAATAATCGTAATGGTAGTATATGTAAGTATATGTATTAAAAAAAGAGATACTTTAAAAGTTTTATGTTATACAAACATACATACATGAGTAGCTAATTAATTTCTTAATGATTTTTTTTTGCAGAAACATGTGCGCGAGAGTTTGATGATAAAGATTCCAATCGGTTGAATAATGAAGCCCAATATGTACAATTATTGCCAAATTTTAAATTGATTTCGCTGAAATGTAAATAGCGTCATTTTTTCTACGAATCTCGATGATGCATATCTCATATTTAAATATGCTGCTCAATACGACGAATTTATTAAACTTAGGCATTTCGTGGTGCTTAAATTGAGTGGACCATTTGTTTGATACAACTAGAATCTAGAAATTTAGAAACTCGCCCCATCTTTCGAGAAATGTTTAAAGTACATTGGATTAACTTCATTTGGGAGTGAAAGATTTAAATTGTGTAGGGTTGTTTTCCTCAATTAGTGATGCTAAAATAATTAATTCTAAAATCAATTAAAAAAATATAAGAAAAGAGTAAAACCAATTTTTGTTAAATAATTATAAAATATCCACTAAATACTTCATTCTTAATTTATTGGATATTAGCTAATTTGTGTAGTATACCTAGAAGCTTTCAAGCTTGGAGTGCAAATACTAAAAGAATAAATTCTTACTATCAATTTACGAAGGAATTTAATTACAAAACCTTTTTACAATTACTTGGAAAGTAAAAAATGACCAAAAGAGAGAAAAAAAATATTTATCAAATTAAAAACATTGCACTTGCACATTCATGCACTCACAAATTAGACCAAACATGAATAAATCTTGCCCATCGTTAATAATTCAAAACAAACGTGAAATTTTAAAATCGGTTTGGAGGAAACGGTGACAAGAATGACGGACAACGTTGCAACAACGTCTCGACATTAAAGCGCGATAAAACTACGACGGAGCGGAATCAAAGATTATCGATACAGATGGATAGCGCATCAATCTCGAAATTGATTGATAAATAAATAATAATCTACTTTTTCCACACCACATCTCAAAAAACACATCGGCAATGTAAAAATGCAATCTACAAAATGGTTTTCTATCTAGATACCTGGGACACACTGCGTATTATTGGCGCCCGATACACAACACACACACACATACACACATATATATTTTTTTTTCGAGGGGGCGCGCGCTTTTCCTGGAAACGAACACGAATCGTCGCCCCATTTTTATTATTACGACGCATGCATTTCAAACAACATCGAAACAAATCGTTCCATCTCTGTTTCTTGCAGCGCTTAAAGCCACAACAACAAGCGCAAGCAACATTTTTCTTCTATCCACACGTAGTGTCTAGTGTTTTCGATTCTTGTTGTTAATGTTGATGTTGTTGTTGTTGTTATTGTCGAACTGTTGCCCTACTACTACATACAACATCCATCCGGCATGATGCGGCCGCTTTTCGTTTTCATCAGAGCGCGTTTTGAAAAAGAGCGCGCACACACGAAACCGTGAGAAAGCATTCGTGGAATTCGAGCTAGAATGGGAATGGATGGTATTGGAATGGTTTTTCGGTGCTGTTGCTGCTGGGCGATGACAACGACGACAACAACGGACCCGCGCGCTTTTTGCTTGCTTGCGCTCTGCTCGACTACCGCTACTACACGTGTCCGCATCTCGCATCATTGTGCGATTATTAATTATTTCATTATAAGGCTGTTTCACGAACTGTCAAAAACAATCCAATATGGCGGCTGTAGGTAATCCGGTCATTTTTTTTACATTGCGTTATATGACGTTTCAGTGTTTTTTCACACATTTTATTT
>JARJDW010022615.1:0-51814 GCA_030264715.1 Adinopsis sp. GC000173 | reverse complement strand
GTGAATCACCCTGTAGTAGCCTCCACTAAAAATGTCAGTGGAAATTGCTGTCTTATTGATGAACCAGGTATTAGTTTATTAAGTTTTCGTGCTATTGGTACACATAACGATAACCCACATCACAGACAATATAATAGAGGCAGATGGGAATCCTTATGGAAGAATTTTGTCGCAGTTTTCCTGTATTTTATGTTGCCTACATATTCACAAAAAGTGTTTTGATTTTGTGATTTTATCGCACTACCTGTTTCAGCCTCCTTTCGCCCAGTGCATTTTGGCTCGCTTGTCATATATGCAGTGCGCACTCCATAATGTATATCTCTATGCCCACAAAGCATCTACATATGCTTTCCGCATAAAATTTTTAAGTCTGTATATGCTGACTTGGTGCGAAGCTACGTTTACATGTAATGCTTATGTATGAGTAAAAGTGCCGTTGGTCTTTAACTCATTTAGACTTTATTATTGAAGATATCGACTTCGTTCAAAAAGCAATGTAAAGATAAATAAAACATGCTACTCGAACGAGAGCTTTTGTTTGAAAATTTCCTTTTTTATTATCAAAATTGGGGCCACGCCCGATTTGGCGACGCCGGTTTGGCGACGGACGGTTTGGCGACGAACGATTTGGCGACGGACGATTTGGCGATATATTATTTTTTATAATGCATTATAAAGTTATTTATAATAGTAGATATGGTTTCTAAATTATTTTTATATATTGTTTCTATTGGGTTGGGTAATAAGTTTGTAGCGTTTTTACATTTTCTTTTATTTTACAACATTTTTTTTCTGTTTGACAAAGTGTGAGTATTCATTCGATATAGCTCTTCTTGTTCTACAAAACTGTGCTAATCGTCTTTTTGGTTAATTAATCAATATTTCGACCAAGCTCTTCTTTGCATTTACATTAATATGAACAAAAGGCTGTTTTAGCACAACACTTAAAATTTCAATTATTAAAAGCATAAGAGTGTAGTATATGATTTGTTGCGTTTAGGGTTATAGAAAATATATATAAAAATAATTTAAAAGCCATTTCTACTATTATAAATAACTTTAGAATACATTATAAAAAATAACATATCGCCAAATCGTCCGTCGCCAAACCGTCCGGCGCCAAACCGGCTATCGCCAAACCGTCCATCGCCAAACCGTCCGTCGCCAAACCTACATCGCCAAACCGGCGTCGTCAAATTGGGATGCACCCCAATAAAAAATTGGAATGCAATTTCGCATAACCCAACCAAATAAAGATAATTTATAAATTACGCCCTACACTTTAATTCTACAACAAAAGAAACTGTTGTCTGTGAAAACAGCTAGGGGTCTAACCTTGGGACCCTTCATATGCATTAAACTCAGTTAAACTTATAGATTGCGACAGGACCTCACCTATGCTATTTTATTTCAAGCTGGCCCATTATAGGTATATTTAACTTATGTAACTTTAAGTAAGTTTTTTTAAAACTGTATTAAAAGAGCAACGTGTAAATACATATTCGAACGAATTATAAATTAAAAAGTCATCCAATTTTATAAAGAACTTCCTAGATTCTTCACAGACAAGTGTAAACAATAAAATACGAGTGGTAATTTTATCCATATCAATGGTCTAAGACGTAGTAAATAGAGGAATTGATACAAATAAAAAAAGCTAGATAAATTGATGCTTGAAATTTGATTGAAGCAAGTGTTCCACAATAAGTTATCTCATCAGATATTCGGTCGGCGGCATGATAAAATAGATGTTCATTTACTTCACTTTAACTTGCTGTAAAAAATAAATAAATAAATGGAACAGATGCTGGTAGTCATAATATCTCATTTTTATTCAATTTTTATATCAAACTCTTGCTTAATTACTCATATTTCATACTAAACTGGAATTTGGTAGTTTCTTTTTTAATTAACACGTGATTAATTGATGTAATCATTTTTGTTCGTTTTTTTTTTGTTCAGTTATTTTATCATGTTTACTATTTGACGGACAATTAAACTAATATATTCGCAACACAAACATATTATTTCATAAGAATTTCTTTTAACGCTGAATAGAATTGTAAATCCATCAATTAATAAATTAAAATATTTAGACATCAAAAGATATTTTATTTAAAGTTGGCTTACATCTATAACTGAAACGTTGATGGTTTTACAGAAATTTGAAGATTTGAAGAAACCAATTGTTATGGTGGTTGAATAAACAATTTTACTCATCAAAAATTAAAAAAAAAATTAATTATCGCTTTGTTAATCGCTGGTCGATTTATGTCGTAGGTAGTTTTTTGAACAGTGAACAGTTTTTAGTCATGGTGCGTTTTGGTTTGTTACACATATACTAGTGATAAGCAGAAAAGGTTGCAAAATATTTGATTTAAAGTTTAAAATGACATTGTATGATTATGTTTATTTTTTATGGTATCCTATAAAATTATTTTTTTAATTTAAATAAGAATTTACTAAAAATTTGGTAGTTAAATAAATGATATTAAACACTTTGATGTGTGCAACGATCAAACTATGCTGGTCTACGCCTTCTCGTCCGATCAGGCAAGTCAAGCAGCATCAGGCGCGGTTAGTACTTGGATGGGTGACCGCTTGGGAATCCCGCGTGTCGTTGTTCATTTTTTTTCATATGCAAAATTAAAATTTATGTAAATTTTTAATATTTGTCCATATATGTATATGTGTAAATTTCTTTCGGTTAATAACATCCTTCGTAAATATTATAGCTGTATAAAATACTTTAATTCTAGGGCTGGAAGTCTCTAACCGGTATGGTGTTCAGCATGTCTGTTACACTCTTGTGGATGTTTTCTAAAGTCCCGAAATGACGTCCTTTGAAGACATTTTGTAATTTAGGAAAAAAAACATATCACAGATGTTGCAGTCAGGTGAATTGGGAGGCTGGAGAGCCACAGAAATCCCTTTAGAGGTAAAAAATTCTGTGACGAAGAGGGCAGTGTGTCGTGGGGCGTTGTTATTGTGAAGTATCCAATTCTCTGCACCTGTGACCTTTTCCTTTTTCCTAAACTGAGAAATGTCCTCAAAAAACATCATTTCGGTACTTTAGAAATCATCCAAAAAACGAACAGGTTGCTTGAAGACTTCCTGAGCTGGTAGCAAAAGTGGGAACGTCTCCATCGATGTTTAACTGCCCAAGGTAATAATTTTGAAAGGGGTTATATCAATGTTTGAAAAATATGAAAACTTGGGTAAATAAAAAATCAGTCTCACTACTTCTATGCTACTCCATATACTTTTTGTAGCTTTTGGAATACCTGCGTGATTCTTTTGAAAAGTGAGAGCAATTTCTATACATTAAATTATATTTATTATACGCATCATCATCCCAGTCACTAAGTTTCGATTCGTGTAGAAGAATTTTAGCAATAGAATAATTTAGTTAATTGTATGATAGCAAAAAAAATGTTATTTACATTTGATTAAATTATAGCGATACTATATATACCATACACATATGAAATTAATAGCAAATATAATACGTAGTAATAAAATTAATTCTTATCAATTGACACATTTTTATATTCACTTATAGCAATAAAAAATAATTTAATTATTTATTATTTTTAATAACATCGTCTATTAGCGTACGTACATGTGTCGAACGCGATGCGTTGTTTACTTTCAAAATATACCATATTTAATCTAAGAAGCATTAAAACGCTAATAAAATATAAACGATTACAATATTGAATAGAATTAATTAATCTACAATTAATTGGGATTATTATCATTTTTTTATTACAAGCGAAAATAATTATTTATTATTGTAATTTAATTGTGGACTAAAATATCGCGGACGATGAACTTTTATATTGTATTTTTTTTCTTTTTTTTTAATTTATGGTAAGAATGATTGATTATCATTAAATTTATTCGCATTTATTTTGTTCTATATGTATATCATAGTATAAATAAACTGCATTTATAATTGTTTGATTATGTAAAATTGGGGTTGAATGATATAATATTATATTGTTTCATTTCAAGAGAAATTAGACTATGTCTGTTAATGATGTTCTTTTTCATATTGACGTCAACAGACATTTTTTTTTCAATGTCAAAACTTATTGATGGTAATCATCAGTGCCGTATTAGGCTAGAAGCTTAACAAGCTATAACTTAGGGCCTCGCATTAGAAATGAAATAAGTAAGTACATTACCTACTACATCATTTCCAGTTGTATTTCAGAATGAGTCAATTTCATTTCAGAAAATATTAAATGTATTTCAGATTTTATGTATTCTAAAATTCATATAATGCATTTGATGCTTTCTGAAATTAATATGACTATTCTGATTAATATCATTTATAATAGGGCCTCATTAGGGTTTTAACTCGATCTTTGATGTCCCAAAACTTTGTGTTAAAACTTCTACGGTAGGTAGAGGATGATATGATAAAAACAAAATTACAAAAAAATTGAATACGTATTTTATTGCCATCTCTTGGTTAACTAATAAAGTATATTATATTGCTATTAGATAAAAAAATTAATCTGTAGCTAAAGTTTATTCAAACCTTCTGTTTTTGAAGTTGTATTTAACCATATAAAAGACGCGCAAACTTCCGGATTTTCGATCGATCGATGTATTTAATAAATTACTTCTATTTTTCTAACAATAATCCAATTTGTTTTAACTTAATTTCTAAATTTATAAATGAATAAAAAGAGATTTAAATAAATTCTTATTAAAATATTAAGTGCTGCACGAATTAATAACCGCTTAATTATTATAAAGTATTTTAGGCCGTCGAAATAAAAATAAAATAATAAATTTGTAGATAAAGTTTTATGTATGCAAATATTATAGTTATATGCAACAATCATTTCACAATAATAGAGATTTCATAATGTTTCGTCTGCTGTCAGCTAAATCATTTGGTAGTATATTCCCAAAATGATAATAGTAGTGGTGAGTTATAATTAGCAAATAATCTTTAAATTCAAGTTAAAATTATTGTGTTTTTATTTTTAGTTAATTTGTATAATTCTTTTCATTGTATTCTTTTGGGGTGACAGCGGAAAATTGCCGACAAACTTAACAATTAATCCTATACCAGAAAATGCCAGGAAAACCGTTTAAAAATGCTGTGCAAGTTTTCAATTAAAATAAATTAAAGTTGTCTTTAAACATGATTGGAAGTTAAATAAAGTCATCAAGCTATAAATGTTATTTTGCAATAATTCATTTACCTACTATTTAATATAAAACAAATAATTGTTGGACGAACTCTACTGTTGAAAACAAGTTGTGTAGCAAAAAGGGTTTAAAACAAAAGATTTATCCATTAACTATTTTTTCCAAATATGAAAATATGCGTGCTGGAGAAAATAAGTAGATAGTTGCCTTTGGCAAGTTGTAGTCAAAGTAATAAAGATTTATTTGTAACAAATAAAAAATTTATCAATAAATATTAGAAATAAATTATTAATGAATACACACACACATAGATACACATGTCTCCCGCAAATTCACCTATTACTTTTTCACCACCCATGTTGGGGTTGAAGGTACATCCACAACAACGCGCTCGACAACGATTATCTCGTCCGACACTTCGTCAGCATTGTAAAATTTTCTCAAATCATCCATTGCTTTCGCTTCTAACTGAAAGCAAAAAATGAATTTGGATAATAAATTGTATAAAAAGTATAGAATAGAAGAAAATGCGTACTTGCATATATTCAAGTTTGACTGATTGCATTTTCTTGGTTATTTCTTTTTGAACTTTTTGTTCACGGATGATGTCAGACATGACGGGTTTTTTGGTTGTGATAGGACTAATTTCGATAGGTTCAAGCGTTTTCCATGGATTCTTAGGTGATTCCACTACAAAGAGAGTGCGTATATAAAAATTATGTCATGCTTTTTTAGAAACAAGTTATAAATTAATAAATAACTTCATAAATATAACCTAGAAAAATAGTTATTTAAATTGTTAGTCATTAGTTTCATTTCATTCAACTTACTAGTCGGTGTTGGACTACTTTGCGCGGCCGCTTGTTGCATCGCCAATTTCTTCTTTTCCTTCTGGGACATCCTCGACTTTTGATGCTTCGATCGGAACGTCTTTAAATAATCCTTTATGTTTACCGCACCACCACGTTCACCAAGGATAGGATATTCATCATCATCAATGTTAGTTATGGCATCTAAACGCTTGCGTACTCTCTCTACATTTCCACTAGTGTCCGGGCCGCTTCCCGATTCAACTTCATCAGTAGAATCATCGAGCGATTGATTTTGCAATAGACTACTTTGTTCCGGCTCGCTAATAACCTCGCTCGATTCCTTCGTGGCGCTGATTTTGCGTGAACGGTGGCGAGTCCGTGGCGTTCTAGTATTTGGCGTAGTTTTAATCACATCATCAAAACTCATATCAATGACATTATTGTTGGCAATTAAAGCCAACTGATTGTCAGAAACTGCATGCGTGAATGGTGTAATAATACGGAAGTTCATCGTGTCGTTCCATTTCTGGTAAAAATCGGAGAGTTCGATAAGCAGATCGTCGGGTAGCTGATCGAGTTGATACATTTCCAACAACAGCGGTAAATTACAACATATGTATTCAAAAACAACTTCTTTTAAAGTAGTCCCATTGTAGGTATGAGCGATCAACAAGATTTGAACGAATGTCTTGCGTGTTATATGCTGAGTAAGCAACATCTCGCAGATACCCATCAAATCAAAGACTAATAGATGGTCTGCGAGAATGAACAAATCACAGAGCGTAGTAAAGGCAATTTTTTCATCGACATTGCCGTTATAAAGGAAAAGCAAAAAATGTTCGAGACAATCCTGCGTAAATTCTAGTAATGGAATTACTTTTTCAGTCTAAAAACAAATTTCATAATTGTAATAAATTATAAATAAATTCTCGTCACATCAGAACAATATCTTTGCGCTGTAGGATCAAAGTTAAAGCATGCATCTGCACGATTCTTTCGTGACGATAACTTTCATACCTTATCCCAACGAAACGAAAACAAACTCTTGAAAAAGTCGCATCTCGCCGATAAAATAGCCTTATGCGCTTGTAACAACTCCCCATTCTTGCAACGAATAATAACATCTTGAAAACGATTTAATTTATGCATGTTATGCGAAAATGAAAGAATCTCCATGTCGAGATACTGCTTGAAAAACATATTAATTTGCTCAACCAGCTCTTTCAATTGCAGTTTCTCAGCGGCGCGTTGCAGCAGCAGATACGGACTGGTTGAGCAGTGTTTTAAATCGGGTGGTACGCGGTCCCGCATCAGCAAATCGCAATTGTGGCGATAGATATAGTCCAAGATACGCTTGAATATCTCGGGCTCGATGTCATCTATCTGTACGGAGCGGGCTTCACCGATTTGCTTCGCAAGAACATCGCTGGCAGAGAAGAGGAATATCTTGTGCGCTTTGAATGTTTGATCCTTCACCTTAACGCACACATCGGCGAGGAATTCATCTTGCTGTAATTCGGTGAAATCAGCGTAGATTTTATCGTGATGCGATTGCAATAACGGAAATGATATTTGACGCTAGAAGAGAAAATGTGAATGTATGTGGTTTATGAGATAAAATGTTGTCTTAAGGCAAAAAATAAAGTAAGCATTTTCTATCATTACTAGCAATAAAACAATGCTACTTTGACATTTACCTGCACAGCAAGAAAATTATTTCCGTCCATGTCACAATGTACTTTTTGAGCATTATAGATTCTTCGCACGCGCTCCATCATCACCTTCACGCATTCGGATTTGTCCAGGAAATTGCAAAAATCTTTAACAGTCTTAACGCCTGCTCCATTGGTCCATGGCGTTGGTGACGTTATAGACCCCAAGTAAACCTCTCCGTCAGAAGTAGTAAGCACAAGACCTTTCCTATAGAGTTGGACGTAGGTGATGACAAACTCTCTGCTGATGTTGTACACACAGCGGCGCAAACGTCGATCGGAAGCCTTCCAGAAATACATTCCCCGATTTATCACAGCTACTTTAAGCTCGTCTGATTTGACGCCATGCAAATCCAAATTGCCACCAAAGATGGATATGGATATTGAAAGCGGTAGATGGGATGCAATCTCACGGCATAAATACTCGTGTAGAATGTGGATTTTTCCGTCGGTTGATAGAATAGCGGTGGCACCGTCGCTGGCAGTGACTAGCTGTATGTCGCTATCAAATTTCACTAAGCGCGGTGTCGGAATTTGATGCATTACTTGTCTGTGGCCCATTTGTCCACCATTGCGGCCCCACGTATAAAGGCACTTTCTTCCCCACGCGACAGAGTGATATTGACCACAGGCAACGCCGTCGAGGCATGAATTTGGCATTTTCACTAAATGCGGTTCAAGAATATGCTCGGGCATTGGCGTCATTTCAAAACCTAATACGTTATTGGCACTATATCCACAACTCCAAACCTAAGTGTTAATATAAGAAAATATGACTCATTCTCTCCGAATATGAGCCACATTTTAACATTTTAGGTTTCTTTATTGTCGCAAACAGTCGCGATTTAAGTATCCTACAGTTTTAATCAATCTATACATCTCTACAACTGAGATGACTAGTACAACTACTTTTGACTTACCTGATTCGAATTTGTCAGAAACAGTGTGTGATCTTGAGATATAGCTGCAGATCGTACGCTCTGCGAACGTTTAAATTTAACCAGCTTTGGCTCCAAAATCGTCTTCTCCGTTCCTGAACCCAGTCTACCACCTAAACCATACCCACACGAATACGCATTGCCTTCGTTCGATATTATCACAGTATGATACTTGGAAATATAGGTCTCCTTCACATTTTCCTTCAATACCTTTTTGTGAAAGATCTCAAAAACTTCAGGAGAAATTCTCTCCTCCGTTGAGCCGAGACTCCAATTCATATTTGTTCCCCATGCTTGTACTATAATTTTGGTCTGGTAGGAATTAAACATATGTCGATTATCTTGCACTAAATGGTCCAGCGGCGTTAATGAATCAAAATCGCAAATATGCATGTTTGCACCTGAACAACAATAATCAGCCGAAACAATATTTATTTATACATTCTCTGTGTGAATAAATCCAACATACCTAAACGGATTAATGTCACAGCGGTGTGAATTTTTCCGGCATACAAACTGCGATGCAGCGCTGTATAGCCGGACTCACCATCCCTCTCGTTGATTTTGCTCTGCTTACAGCAAACCAGCCACCGACATGCATCCGTTCGTCCGCACGAAGCAGCCATATGAAGCGCCGTAATTCCCAAACTGTTCCTTGCCGATCCGCAAAATTCACATATGTAATTGAGATAGGAACAAATTTCGGAATCAGACACATCGCGCTTCGTGAGTGTTGAAATGATTCTCACAGCATGCTCGTTTGAAATACAGCGCTTTATACATTCATCCATTGTTTGCTAAATTAATTGCACAATGTTTGTAAATGAATAACTTCGATACGATATTTTAGGTTAGATTTCGTTAGTACGCTTACGCTGTTTATGTTGTTCACGTTGTTTACGCAACGTAAACACTTCGAAACAGATGAAAAGTTATGTGTGACGCATTGCCTAATAACAAAATTTAAATGTTTGACAGGACATGAGGAAATTTTTTATTATTAATAATACATTTTCATGAATTTTATTTTATTTTTCTATTTTATGTAAATTTAACTAGCTTTATTTGCAAATTTCGTTATTAAACCAAAAATGATGAAAAATGAAATTAGAAAAAACTTACGTTACATTATGATCTTTGCAATTAAAAGCTGTCAAAAATTTGAACTACCTTTATATTTTACTCGATTATCCACAGGGCCCACAATTTGCTAATGGAATTATTACAAACGTAATAAATTAGTAAATACTTTAACGTATAAAATAGTAAATTAATTATTTAAAAAATTAAATTTAAAATATAATTATGTACAATATAATGATGTAGGCAACTAACTTGACATATTGTTACGTCTAACTAAACAGTCTACCACTGACCACAGTCTACGTTATTTTAAAAACGTATAAACAGATTTGTGTAGTCTCAAGCATTAATAGAATTTTTCAATTTACCGTTAATGTTCTTTAATAGAACTGTATGTAATATCATAACTAGATTAGATACAATGTCTTTAAACAAGTATAATCATCATATAATTTCATATTTATCAAAAATTGTACATCGGGGTAAATTTTAGGTTAGAGCAAATTAACAAACTGGAAGAGAAAATAGAATATGCTGTGATTCAAGTGAAAAGTTTACTAAGTACTCTAAATGATTTGCGAGAGGAATTGAACGTGTTTAAAAGCGATAATAATAGTAATAGTCATTTAATGTAATTTGTCCATTACTTTTGTTAGTATCTGCTATTATTTATTGAATGATTTGTAGGAGTGTGAAGCGAGAACTTGAGATAGAGGACTGGGCGATAGAAAAAAAGCCGAAATATTCATTTATGAAAGATAATAATCATGTTGTAGTGTATACTGATGGTGCTTGTTCAAAAAATGGAAAATCTGGAGCGAAAGCTGGAATAGGCGTTTGGTGGGGACCTAATCATCCTTTGTAAGTTTTTAATCTTCCAGCAAAAAAATATATATATGTAATATATGTGTATTTAGGAATGTTGCAGCACAAACAAGATTTCGTCATACCAACAATGCTGCTGAAATTCAAGCTTGCACCGCTGCCTGTAAGATTGCGAATAAAAATGGTAGATTAAATACTTATTTACACACAAATGAAATAAGCCAATTTTGTTTTAATTAAAGGTATCAATAAGTTACTAATCAAAACTGATTCACAGTTTGTTATCAATTGTATGACGGTTTGGATTAATAAGTGGAAGCAGAATAATTGGAAAACGCAATCAGGTCACGACGTTATCAATAAGTCAGATTTAGTCGAATTAGAAACTGAAATGCAGTCTCTTGAAGATGTAAAATATGTAAGACAAAAAATACATTTATTTAGTTTTGAATGTCGCATTGAAATTAGTTAAATGGTAAAGAATATCTAAAGGTTTCTAATACACTTTTGGTTATTTCAGGAACATGTGAAAGGTCATGCTGGAAATAAGGGTAATGTTGAAGCGGATAAATTAGCTGTATTAGGAGCCAAGAAGACGAATTAATGTATTTTTCTGTTATTTATCAAATAAATTGATGATTTAATACATTTATGAATTTATTGCATTCAATTGCATTGTGGAACGTAGGCAACCCAAATCACTTACCTGCTTTTAGTTCAAATATAAATAGTTCCAATGCGCAACATATGTGTTTCCATTGAATATGGATGTTAAAGAATTGCAAGATGAAATTAACGAATTACGTAGGAAATTACAAGAAAAACAACATCAGCTGATAAAATTAAAGCAACAGAATGTAAGTTAGAACAATTGACTAACGGCAAACAATTAATCATTACATGTGTAGGTTAATAACAACTACAATAAGATATTATCATCTAAAGAAATTAGCAGATACAGTCGACAAATTTTACTACCAAATATTAAAGTTGCCGGTCAAGAGGCTTTGAAAAACAGCAAGGTTCTAATTGTTGGCTGTGGTGGATTGGGCACTCCATGTGCCATGTACTTGGCAGCAGCAGGCGTAGGTAAACTAATTTTGTTTATTTGAATTACATTCAAATCCACCGTATAAGTGACATTTTCTGGTTTTAAAAGATTTTTCAAAGCAATTTGGGCATGGAATTGCTCATTTATTGCTTTTAATCATTGTATAAAATTCGTATTGGCTATATTTAAAGTTTAAAAAACTGTATACAATGATTAAAAGAGCTGTAAATTGTATAAAAACCCAAATAATAATTTAATGTAATTATTTTAAGTCAATTTTTTACCCTCAGTATATAAGAAGCACACTAAAAATGAACAATTGTTTTTGGCATTGATGTGCGTCTTATATGCCTGGTTTTACAGTAATTGTAATTATTCGTGTTGTTTTGAAATGATTAACTCTATTATTACAATTTTAAGGAACATTGACACTGGTGGATAATGATGATGTTGAAATATCTAATTTGCACCGCCAAATACTTCATAATGAATCAAATATTGGTGAATCCAAACCCAACTCTTGCAAAGAAAAACTCATGGGGTATTATACATTAAATAACTTTCTACTTGTAATAATGATGTATGATTTTTAGGTGCAACAGTAACATCAATATAATACCATTGAAACTGCACGTCAATAGTTCCACGATTAGACAACTCTTCAAGGAAAATAGTTATGATGTTGTAGTAGATGGCAGTGATAATGTTGCAACAAGATATTTATTGAATGATGGCTGTGTATTCAATAAAATACCGTTGGTGTCTGGAAGTGCCTTAAAAATGGAGGGCCAACTAACTGTTTATAATTATAAAGGTGGATTGTGCTATAGATGTTTATTTTCTATACCGCCACCGCCAGATACTGTTGATAGTTGCGGAGATGCTGGCGTTTTGGGACCAGGTAGAACTAAATTACTAAACTATGAATTGTTTATTTTAAAAGTCGTCCATTTTGCATTTTTTCTGGTAAACTAATCTTTATAATTTAAGATAAATTATCAGAAACAACTTGGGTTTAAATACGTTCAAGTTTTAAAGTGCCCTAAGTCATTTACAAGTATTAGATATATTGATTTGATGTAGAATTATATAAATTATATTTTCGACTACGTCATATACACACGCTACCACAAGAATCCGATCGCTTTTTCAAAATTACCGCCTTATTGAATACGCATAAATGTGTACTTAGAGAGTCATGGTTGGCGTTGTACCATTGAAATAAGGCATACTACTAATTAATTACTAGATATTCGTAGTTGGCGTTATTATTTATTCGCTTAGGGTTAATTTCGCTTGCAGGTGATCGGATTCTTGCGGTAGCGGGTGTATATTAGTTCAAATTTTATATCAAGTTGAAATTAGTAATTTTGAAAGTTATTATCTTAGGGGATTGGTATTATAAATTGATTTCTCTAAACAGTTTAAACTTATTGAAAGATTAATCTATAAATAATTAAGTAAGCTTAGGCCAGATTTATAATATACAATGATTATAATCATTAGTTATGAAAACGATCTAATTATTTAAATAGGAAATTAAAATTTGATTCTTTTAGTTATTATATATATTTAGATATATCTTGTTTTATATTCATTATTCTGCTAACTATATATTTAAGACTTATTGTTATAATAATATTGGTATAATTAATTTTAATTTACGTTTTTCATTAGCGACAATTCGAGTTATACAAGATTATTACTTCTCCAATTGTAATCAAAAGGAGTATATAGGAAAATCACAATGTTTATTTTAGATTATGACTTAAATTAGGTAGAAGTCACATTATTATAAGTGAAGGGTAATTGTATGAACAAGAAATAGTTAATATAATTACAGTTTCAATTCGTGACATTCTATAAATTATCATTGGAGAATTAGTTTTATAATTATATCTAATTATCAACGTTACACCACTTAGACCACTTGTTCGTTTTTTAGTCTATCAGTTTTTTTTAATTAAAACACTGATGATGATTCAGACGCACAATAAATTAATTAATTATATAAATCTTAAATATATAGTGAAAATGATACTCAATACAAAACAAGATGTATTGTAAATATATTATCAAAATTAATATGTTTAATTATTTTTTTATAATATATAAAGTATAGAGCGTAACATTTGGATTGTTTCTAGTGTGTGGAACAATCGGCGTATTGCAAGCTCTGGAAACCATCAAGATTCTAACAAATCAGCCCAACGTTCTCGCTGGCAGGTTGCTAACATTCGATGCGACCGATACGACATTTCGCAATATCAAACTCCGGCATACGAATAAGCATTGTAAGGTGTGTGGCGAACAGCCCGAAATCACCGACTATATCGATTATGAACAATTTTGCGGCGCTCGAGCTGATGATAAAGTGCACAATATATCAATCCTCAATGATGATGAAAACGTATCAGCTGTCGTGTTAAAAAGCCGTACTGATAATGTTGTTATTGATGTGCGACCAGAATTAGAATACGAAATGTGCCATTTGTCATCGACTAGAAATTTTCCGTATGATAAATTGCGTCACAACGATACTGATTTGAAGAAATTGAAGGATTTTATTGTAAATGCCAACGCCGAACGAGGTAATTATATTATTCTTTTTAAAATTAAAATAAATATTTCTTGGGGAAACACTTGGTAGATGCACAAATTATAAATTATAAGCTTAATATTGTTGAACGTTCGATATATTTCGGCTTCGCAGCCATCAGGAAAAAGTTAATAACTAAATATAACAATTTAGAATATAAATTCACGTAAAAATAAGTGGTTGGTTTATAGAAAAACTAGTTGAACCAATATTATATAATTAGCGTATATTGTAAAATATAGTTAGTTCTAATGATGGTCATAGATCGAAATGTACATCACCCCCAATAATATTTCATAAAAATAAAATAATTTAGTGAACCAACCACTTGAATTTATATTCAAAATTGTTATATTAATATACAATGGTTCACCAACAGTTAAAAACAGCTAAAAAGTTCTTAGAATTTATTAACTATATGGAATATCAAATGATTCCCCAAGAAAGATTAATTATAATGGTGCACCAAGTAAATCCAACAAACATCTTAGAATTAATTAATATAAAATATTTTTAATTTCAGTTTATGTTGTTTGTCGGAGAGGAAATGATTCACAGCGGGCAATAAAATGTTTAATGGAGAAGTTAGATGATTTGAATGTGAAATACATCAACGTGAAGGGCGGATTACATTCCTACGCAAAATTAGTGGACCCTACGTTTCCCGTTTATTGAGCACATCTATGAATTATAATAATGTTTATATATTGTTATAAAATATAAAAATAAACTACTGTTTAACAAATTTTTCAAATTTTAATACCGACCTCTCACTTTCAATAGCGAAATCATATTCATAGGAAAAGGGTATATATTTGAGCCACGCAGTCGAGTGCATTCTTTTTGCTTTCAACCATTGTGGGTACATTTACTCTTTGGGGTACATCACCGGCATTTTCTTCACGTGCTCTTGGTAAGTCATTTATATCGATACACATTTATCTAAAAAAAAAACAATTGCTATACGTTAGTAAATTGTTTTTTATGCATATTTATTATGATGAATAAACTATTAATATATATAAACTCCAATTGATCCTACTGAGTCACTATATTTATATGAAGACTTATATAGCTGAAATACATTGATATAAATTCCAAGTTTATTTTCTTCTTGATAACGTGTTAATGCTGCCATATTTTATTACAGATTGCAGTGTCCAGGAATCCAAACAAGTGCCTGATAACAGTATATAAATTTTAGTTTGTTTATTATAAATTATTACGTTTATTTTTGTAATCTATTACTTTAAATAAATATTCAATAGTAACTTGAGCTGTTGTTTTATTTTCCACATATTAAGAAGATAAGAAAATGTGCTAAAAAAAACAATATATATAATAACATGCGGTTAATCGATCGCATAAGCATCAAACGCATGCTTCCTTTCGTAGACATGTTTGCCGATAATATAGTGTTCTACATTATCTGATTCATGTGATTCATTTTTTGTCCGGCGGGATGGTGCTGCTCATTTTATATTAAATGACAATTAATTTGATTAAAAAATGTTGGAAACAAAATTCTTCTCAAGTCCACGAGTTAATCATATTGTTGCTACATTTGTCGGTAAATTTATTAATACTATTGATTATGTGAAAAATATGATTTCAATTTGAATAAAACAAGATGTCGCAAATGACAAAACGTGAAGGAAGCAAAAACACTTTCATATTGAATTAATCAAATAATTTATGCCTCCAGCATAATAACATGGGGGATTAGGAAGCTTAATATTTTATTTACATCGACGTTAACGATTGAATTTATTTTATAGGTATTTTAGTGACGGCCGGATGGTGGTGTCTGCTCGATTGCAACGCATACTACGGTGTACATTTCACCAAAACCTATTTGCATTACTATGTGCCGGGCATTATCGAAACGGTTGTATTTTTTTATTTGAACCTCATGTGCAAGGATCGGCAGGAATGGTATGAGCATCAGCACGGCAGGCTGATCCAGTTCCTGGTATTCTTGGGCTTTCTCGCATTGTTTGGGTCGTTCATTAGCGCCTGCTACATTTTCGTTAACGGCCTTTTTACGGATGAGCCACCTTGGACCTACGTTTCCGTGTTCGTGCAAAATCTGTTTATCTTGCTCGGAACGTTTCTGTATTATTTCGGAATCACGATCGACCCATACTAACGTTAACGTCAAACGCGAACATGATGGAAACGTTGAGTAAATTACAGTATTTACACTCATTTTATTAATAGATCATGTTAAATATTCCATGACTCATGCCAAATCATTATTTTATTTGAATTAGCACCTAGTAATTAATGTAGCAAATTTATGTAAGTCATGAGCGGCTGGCTGCAAATCTTAAACATGATGAACGAATTCAATGGTATTGTTGTTTTAGGAAGGCAGTGAAAGCCGAAATAAGTTAGGAATGGAGCAGAATGTAACAAAAGGAGATGAAAATCAATGGAAAAACATCGAGAGGCAATGCACTTAAGAAACAGGAGTGTTGTAATGTTAGCAACGAGTTTCCAAGCAACTCATTTTGTTAAATGTGAGTCAACTCAATCTCACATAATATATATTTTATACATTGAATGCTTCTTGAATTTTATCAGATTAATATTAAATGCAATATACTGATTTAATTTTTAATTAGTTTTGTATTGATAACGATTTTTCGGTCGCAATTTTACGCAATGAGTTGCTGCTGGGGGGAGAAAAAGCCGGCTGCTGCTACTGCTAACTTAACACCCTCGCTTTCTAAGTGTAACGCTTACGATGTTTTTCTATTGATTTTCATCTCGTTTTTATTTGCCAGCGATGTTATTCAAACAGATGATATAACCTGTCAACCGAGTAAAATTTGCGAGATAATTACATTAATATTTGAAGAAATAAAAATACATAACAATGTAAAAGTTATGAAATAAACAACCGTCAAGAATTTAATTAAAATACATTTTATCTCTTTTAATTTTAATTTACTTAAATTACAACAAGAAGAAGAGAAAAAAATGTAATATAAAAACAATGGCGTGTTATTAAAATATTACAATAAAGCGAACATAATTATTTTAAACAAAAAAGGATATAAAATGTAAATGATGTTTCATAATTATCGCCATCGGTTGTTTGTTTTAAATGGCTCGGCCATTATTTTTCGTCGAATTCCTAGTTTGCAATAATATTAATAACGCGTTTGTTGTAATTTTTACATTTTTTTTTACGTTTGCGTTTACGTTTTTTCATTTTTAAATAAAAATCATGTTGTTAGGCCGCTTTGACAGCGCATTTCCTTTCTTCTCGTCGAGCACATCTTGCCGGCTCACTCTCAGCGCTGGGGAATAATCTAAACCAACATTAACTCTCGCTCCTTTGTGTCGAGTGATACACTTGAAGCGCCCCGATCAATAAAACTTTTAATCTCCATCCCTTGATGTTTTATAAATGATTATAGCGCAACGAAAATCTCCATCCATTCGTTTTATTGAAACATTAGACGCGTACGCGACGATGATGAGATAGTTTCCGCACGTGGAAAAACGTGAAAATGGGAGTGAACAGAAAAATACCTAGCGGTAAAGTTTATGAACTCCAATGATGAGTTCAGATATAATTATTGCTTAAATGTGTTTGCAGTTATGTGCACGCAGGGCCGGTTTCAACAAGAACAAGAAAGAAAAAATGAGGAGCTCGACGAGAAAAATGTTATATTAGCATTTTGTTTCTGTGTGGAAAATTAGCGTTGCACACTCACACAATTAGAAACATTTTTTTTTATTTTATTAAAAATGCGTAAATTGACATTATTGTACAAGTTTCATTTTGAAATTTGCATTAATGATATTACTGAAAAAAGATTAATTCAATTCGGATATATTTGGGGTGTTAGTTATTATTTAATTTAACATTGATAAAAATAGTTTGGATAGCTAGGAATTTAACATTACGTACGTCGTATTATTTATAAAATATGAAAAGTTGCATTATTCTATTGACAGAGACTGTTTAATTCAAATGTAAAAACGTCAAATTCATTTATAGTTGTGGATTAAATGTGTTTCAATGAGACAAAATGGGGAGCTTAATGAGATAAATATAATATTAGCAATATGATTTTGTGGACAAATAGCATTGCAAACTCATCAAATTAGAAACGTTTTTTTATTTCATTAAAAATGCGTAAATTGACATTGCACACATTCTATTTTGCAAACCTCATTATTGATACTACTGAAAAAAGATGGTCCTTCAATATTAATTAAATTTGGATGTAGTTACTCAAAAGTCCGTACAATACATTAATAAAAAGAGTTTAAAAAAGAATGAAGAAATTACATATTAGTAAAATAGTAAGGTTCATATTTTAATGCAAACTCAGAAATTTGATATTCTTTTTAGTAAATTTGTAACTAAATCGTTTTATGGCTAGAAATTTAAACTCAAGAATAACGAAAATAACATTCCGCCGTATTACATTTCATCAAGTTGCATTATTTTATAGACATATATTCTTTAATCCAAAGGTGCCAGACGTCAAATGATGAATTCATTTATATAGCTATTGATTAAAAGTATTTCAACAAGACAAAAATGGGGATGTCAATCAGAAAAATGTCATACATATTACCATTTTGACTTTGTGGACAAATAGCGTGGTTATTAAAATTGCGTAAATACAAATTGTAGAAGGGCAGTCCTTCAAAATTAGTTCAATTTGCATATAAATATTTGGTTCGCTAATCTTTACTTAAAAGTCTATACATTAATAAAAAAACAGTTTAATAAAAGGATAAGAATATTATTAGTTAAATAGTAAGGTTCAAATTTTAATGCAAAGTCAGAAATTTGATATTCTTTTTAGTAAATTTGTAACTAAATCGTTTTATGGGTAGAGATTTAAACTAAAAAAGAACGAAAATAACATATCGTGGAATTAAATTTTATTAAACGTAAAAAGATGCATTATTTTTTTGACAGAGACTCTTTAATCTAAAGGTGAGAAACGTCAAATGATAAATTCATTTATAGTCAAAAATTAAAAATGTTTCAACGAGAAAAATGTAATATATAAATAGCGTAGTGAAATCATACAATATGAAATTTTTTATATTTTTATTATTAAAATTCCATAAATAGAAATTGTAGAAGGACTTGTACTATATAAAGAATAAAAATCCTCTTACAAAGTCAATATCCTTTGTAGTAAATTTGCGACAAAAAGTTTAAACTCGAAAATAACAACTCGACGTTTGAAATGCATCCATAAAATAATCAATCGCATTATCTAAGTGACTATTTACTTCAAAGATGAGAAACGTCAAATGATCAATTCAAATATGAATGAGAAGCTCGATGAAAAAAAAATGCAATCCAAATTAGCATTTCGTTTGTGCGGAAAATTAGTGTTCTGCAAAGTCACACAATTAGAAACGTTTTAATTTCGTTTTTTTATCGCAGATTAAAATTGCGTAAGCAGAAATTTTCTTTCATGCCGTCACTTCCGCCCCTTTAGTTTTTTCGAATTAAAAATCTTAGCAAAATAGAAAGAGAAAAAATGGTGATTTAGTGAGAAATAATGAATATATTACGGGACAGTTTTTTTTAGTTGAAATAATAATAGCCATATGCCAAGAAATGATTAAATACTCAAAATATAATTTATCACGAATGCTATAAATTATTATTCATATTTTTATTGTTATAACATTCATCAGATATTTTCCTTATGTTCATATAAAATATTTTATTTATGAATAATTAAAATATCTGGCATATAAAAGATAATTGAAATATTACCATATAAATAGTTTGCCATTCTATTAGGCGTACGCGTAATTATTTATAAATTAATACTTCAACTATTAAAAAATGTAATTGGCGCAGTTTGAAAAAATCAATTAGCGTTGACAAAACGACGGGAAATTGTAATTCCAAGAATACGTAGTGCAGTTTGCGTTCGCGAATCGCGTTGCTATTAAAATGCGATTAGATGCGAGATTGTTCGTTTTATGAAAATGGTTATGGTGAAAAGTAAATAAATTCCTTAACCTACTTCACGATGTCGCCGTCACCGTCACGGCAATCACAAATATCTGTTCAAATTTAATTAAAAACCGAGACGAATAAGGGCATTGATATTTCTCATGAAAAATCTTTTTTATTTCTTTTTCCTCGCTGATTTTAATGAGTTTTTTTTTTAGTTGAGGTTTATTTATTATTAAAATTTTCTAATAATATCAAAATTAAATTTACATTATCGACATATTATAGTCTGTTAAATTATTTTTGGATGAATTTTTTCTTTGTAATGATTACTTAGATGAGCAGCGATTATAACTTATACTTAGATAAGCGGTTATCATTAATTAGATGAGCGGTATCATTAGCTACCAAGATGAGGCGCTTTAGTATCACTGCTAAAAATTCTAGTATTGGCCTCGATCATTACTTAGTAAATGAGCAACAATGATTGCATAGATGAGAGGAAGAGCGGGGTTTATTACTTAGATCCGTTAGTCTCGACTGACTAGTGTTCCGTCGAACACTATTGCTCCGTAAAGACATTGCAAGTGTTCACCAAGATCATTAAAAAGACAAATTTTTCATTGTACCTTTGATATCAGTGAGTTTTAATAATTCCGCTAGGAAAAGATTGTTAAAGTTTAGTGTTCTGCGGTATTAGTAAGGTTGAAACCTCCTAACTTAGATCAGCGGATGATTGACATGACACTCGTTACGTGATGAGGTGTTTTAGTATCACCGCAAAAAGACGCGCAATCATTACTTTGATCAGGGTTTCCCTTTCTTCTCACAGAACACAGAAATTTCTACAGAACACAAAGCATTACTTATATATTATCAAAGATATATAGTGTATTTTCCTGATTTTTCGTTGAAGACTTTGTATTATAACTTTAAAGAGAACACCAGTATTCTTCAAAGCATAGGTAGTTTGAGAAACGCTGACTTAGATGAGCAGTGCTCTGTTATCAACACAAGAAACTCTAATATCAATACGTTTCAATTGTATTATTGAAATAAGTTTGGTCTACTAAAAATAATTCAAATTTTTATTTAAATTCGTATATGATGGAAAAAAAATGCGAATAATTTCTATGAAAAAAGAATTTCTAAATTTGAATTATTAGTCAAAGATGCTTGCAACTAAATCGTTCTAATTGTAAGATTAAAATATTAAATATGAAAATTAACAACTCTATCTATGAATGTGTATCAACAACGATAAAAATCGCAATATTCAAGATGACAAAAGATAAAATTGCATGTTTGGCATTTCAAAATTTTTGCCAAATGGTAGCAATAAACCATGCGCTTATGTGCTTTGACAACAGTTGGTATTAATCTGAACACGAAAATAATCTCTTCACTCATATAGATACTGACTTAGATATGTCAAAATTATAAAACGCTAGAACAACAATCGTCGCGTCGTCATCATGCTGATCGCCGCTACGACATTACTCAAGTTTCACCACTTGCCGGACCAGAACACCAGCGAACGGCCCTACGATCTTGGCATCGACGATACCATAGTAAGTCTATCGCTGAGCAAGGACAACAATTTTGTCATCTACGTACAGGCAAACGCACGTCCTGAGATACTTAGCTTGAAGGATCTGAATAACGTCAAGCCGATTCACATCATCACCGCTATTGATAATGTTACGGTAGCGATCTTTCAGCGGACAACGAAGCGGGTTGTCGCGCTTGGCACGGCGATCAGCACCGTCGCACTGTACGACACGAAAACAAAGTCGATTGGTAAACTATTTGGTGTTCCATCACCGGTGGTATTATTGGATTTCAACGCCGATGACAGTTTCCTAGTGGCAGCTGGAGACGGTGGGGTTGTGACACTGTTTAACGTCAAGGAGGAAATGGAGGTAGCGTCGTTTCACACTACTGCACGACCGTCTGCGATGCACTTTCATCCCAGCAAAGTGCATTTATTTGCAGTAGGTGCCAACGATGGTAATCTGTTCGTCTACGACGTGAAGCAAGCGCATCCAGTGTACATGCACAAGGCCCACACCGATGCCATCACCGGATTGGTATTCAATTCCAAGCAGAGCACGCTAATCACCGTTGGAATGGATTGCAAGTTTTGCGTCCACGACACGAACGTAAAGGCGTGCATTCTATTTCGTGGACACCTTCAACGTCCACTCACTGCGATCGACGCCACCGGCGACATGAAGTACATTGCGATTGGATGCGATAACGGCGGAATCTACATGTATGAAACACAGAATCTTTTAACCCCTCGCCAGGTGATCCAACCGGATGGCGAGCAGGTAAACTTCGTCCAATTTGCACACCAGCTCGTTGGTATCGATGCCGAGACGGAGCCGAATCTCGTTCCAGGCGAGACTTCACGTAGCACCGTACTCAGCTCACTGACCAAGCTGAAGGAAGAGCGCGAACGCGCCAAAGCATTTTACAAGAATTTAGTCAACAAACGTGACGAGCGAGAAGTGCTCAGATTACTCAAAGACGACATCATCATGGACGTCCAGCGAAGCGTCCAAGGATTTTTGGCGCAGATGCAACTGCACATTGACAACGTCCAGGACTTCGTCAAGAAGGAGTTTGAAAAGATGTCGATACAGATGGAAAATAAGTGGGATTTGTTGCATATGGTCACTGAATCGGAACGTAACAGCGAGGAAGTCGTCTCCGAGCCGTATGTGTTCGAAGCGGACTATCCATTGGTGTTGGAATAGGACTTTCTAACATGTTGTGTTCGTTACATAACGTTTTGTAATTTTGATATGATCCAAAAAATTGCTTTTGTTTTGTCTGTATATGAAATATAAAATAATCAGTACAAATTAACAATTCACTTATACGGCTATTTTATTATTTAAACAAAAGTGTTTTCATTTTATTGCAGAATTTTTAAGGTTTTTAAATAATTTTAACGACACTTTCTAACTGGTGTATGAGTTAAGAGAATATGTGGTTTTGAGACACTTAGAAGCCTTGAGAGAATTTTCACTTTTAGAGATTTTCATTCTTCTAATAAACATGTTTGCATAAAAATTAGTTAATGTATATTCATTCATTTTCATTCATTTACTGGAAGAGGGAATGCATCATATTTTTACATTTTAGACACCTTTGGTGTAAATTTATAATTGTTTAATAAAAATTTAGAAAATTTTTAGCCTTTTCGGAGGATCATTAAAGATTTAACTAAAATATTTTTTAATATCTTGCAAACGTTTACATAAAAATTCTTCTTTTTCCTCAATTTTCTATCAATTTGTTTAAAAAGTAATACATTGTTACTTTTTACAAATATAAATTTGTTATTTTTAATTCAAATTTAGCGAATTTAGGTTTTGCCAGACTACATTTAAGATTTTTAATACATATACACATTTAATTAAAATGCCCATGTGAAATAATTTGAACATTTTCAAAATGTTTTAGATTCTAAGAGGACTTTGATAAAAAAAAGTTAACCAAAATTTTAAATTTGTGGCATAATTCGTATTTCTTAATACATGAAGCGTTATCATTTATAAAAAATACTGATTTGAGGAATTGAAAAGAAATTTGGATGTTTTGGTCACACCATTTTCAGCATTTTCAGAAAATTTTCAAGTCAACTAAAATATTTTTTAATAAAAATCTAAACGTTTATATTGTATTGAATTTATTTTAAACGTCCTCAATGTTCTATCAATTTGTTTAAGAAGTAATATATTTTTACTTGTAATGAATATAAATTTGTTATTTTTAAATCAAATTTTGCGAATATATTTTATTTCCGATATTTTTCACAAGAAATAGGATATTTTAACATTTTGACAGAAAGACCCTAACCCAATTTTAAATTTTTTGCATAATTCTAATTTTTTAATACAAGAAGCGTTATCGTTTATAAAAAAATACTGATTTAATGAGTTGAAAAGAGATTTGGGCGTTTTGGTCACACTGTGCAAGGGCATGCAATCAATAATAAACCAGCTAATTAAATTCGAGCGCGAAAAATTTGGGGCAATGGCAAATAAAATGCGAATTACGCGCGACGCACGTATGCATATTGTACATATAATATAATTTAATTAATAATGCATTTGAATAAATAAAATGCGATCGAGCAACGCACCATCGAATCAATGCTTAACCACCACCACCACCTCCACCACCCCCATGAGCGAAATGCGCGTATGCATCACGAATAAAACAAACAAGCATATTTAAATCGTTCGATTGTTTAAATGGCATCATTCTCGCACGCAAATAAATATATGTCTATGTCTACATGTAAAACGCATGTAATCATCCGCCATTTATCTTTATTATGATCGCGATGATTTTATCTAATTAAATGTGAAATCCACTTTAAATGTAAATTACCAACGGCCTTTCGTTTCGAATTAATTAAACGCAAAGGCTAATTGATTGCGCCGGATCAACCTCCACCACCGCCACTACGGCCATCATCGTGCCCGGTTATTTTTGCGATCATTTCGCGTTTTATGTCATCGTCTCTAATGCGATACGTCTTATTCTTTTAGTATAATATATGCTAAATATAACAACGTTGATGTTTTAATCTACTCAACGGTATGCGTTGTTTTCTGTCGTAGGATGAAGATGCATTCGCTGTTACTGTTGTTCTTAGTTTTGTTAATTGATTGTAAGATACTATCCGAGGATGTTAAATGCTAATTTGTTTTGTTAACATTCATGGCATTAAAAGAAATTTCATTCTTCTATATAATTTAGTTTATTCACAACTGGACTGTTTGTTATCTGCTTATTGTTTTAAATTAAGCTTTTTTGTCCAAGAGAGTATAATAAAAATGTTGTGCTATTAGATCAATACCGTCAGTTGATTTAAAGACAGCAGTAATTATTTTTACATGCCTCGGTCCTTATTCGCCTCTATCTCCGTCTAGCGGCAGGTAAACTGGTAAACTAAAAAATGCTTAGGCAGATAAAATAAAGAATGCAACCTTTAATTTCAAAAGTTACCAGATTACGTGCTTACGTGGTTGCATATTTCTAACTTGAGAATTGAACGGGTTGAAACTATTATCAATAATATATGATTGATTGTCATAAACGTAATAGCTTATGTTCTGAACTTCAGTGAGTGATTTTGACATTAATTTTTTCTAGAATATAGAATAGAAAATACATATGATTGAATAATAGCGACTGCGGATTCAAGAATAAATAATAAACATTGGGTGATAGTAAGGAAATGTAATAGAATTAAATTTATTGAAGGGCCTGTATTACCAAGAAGAGTTATTAGTAAATGACCGGCAATCATATTGGCTGCTAGTCGAACTGAAAGAGTAATGGGTCGAATAATATTTCTAATAGTTTCAAAACATATTATAAATGGCATTAAAATATGAGACGTTCCTTGAGGAACTTAATAGGCTAGTATATGAATGCTATGATTAAGTCATTCATAAATTTTAAATCTAATTCATTAGGCTAAAACTCTTAGGCAATTGCAATAAATAACATATTTTCGCATACAGTCACTAATCTACTGCACAATAAATAAATATTTTTTATACAAAAAATTCTTTGGTAGTCTATTATGATTTGATATCAATGCTTTGTGACACAGAAAAAGCATTGCCTTTGTACTCGTTTTTATATTTAATTCCACTTTATTGCTTCCATGGCTAATTACATTTTACGTACACAATCTGTTAAATATTTTTTATCCCGAGTCGAAAACAACCTCTTTGATTTCCTACGATTTAATGTGGTTTGTTGTTTGTTGTAGAAGTAATTGAAATCTTGTTGAACTTCACTTTATTGCTTCCACGGGCAATTAACATTGATAGTGAAAATTGTAACTCGGAAATATTATTGCCATGTCATTGATAAATCGCATCCTTATCTATGCACACAACATATTGACAAACAATATTGTTAATGCTTTTCCAACGAACGATTCGCGTTTTTTTTTATCTTAACAATTCAACGAAGAATTGATTTTACGTATAAATAATTTAATAAAACGCCTTCAAATTAACGAACAATGGATAATGAAAGGGCTATTTAGATAAGCGTTCATATTTTCATATTGAACAATGCCAGCGATCGCTTTTTATGCGTATTTTTCAGCGAAAAATTAATTTTTATTTTTTTAATTAATAACAAATATTTTCTGTTGGAGAAAAATAAATATTTGATATTTAAAGTGTCTATAAATGTCATGGATTTTAGATGATGACTTTTAATTTGCAATTTCCGATGACATTTTTCAGTTGGTTTATATATACATACTATCTAACCTAGATTACCTAAAAGTCTTAATGTTTCTCAGATATTTCATATTTAAAATCACTTTATTATAATAAATAAAATAATATAAAAATTAGAAACAATTGGTTTACAAACATTTTCACTTTTAATAACTTTTCCAATTTTGTAGAAGAATGTTTAGCTTGTAAAATGAAAATGAGTTTTTATTTATGCAAAACGTTAAAGATAATGTAATTATTTGAAAGTACAGTTTTCAGTAAAACATCCACATTGTATTTATTCAATTAACAACAAATATTTTGCCAGAAATTATTACGTTGCACGTTTATGGATGTGCTCAAATGTTTAAAAATTAAATATTTGCTATTTGCTCGCCGTTCTTTACGAGCAATTTGAGCGAAATGTGTGCAATAGCATTTAACGTTTATGGCACAAAACTAAGAGTGAAGAAGAAAAAAAAAACTTTCAGCAAACTAAAATCCGAAATTCAATTTTGCGAAACTTTAACCATTCGAAAGTACCTACATAATCGCTTTTCATCATTGTCGTTGATAATTTTTACGATTCGAGTGGCAAGCGATAAAAGCGGTATAACCTTGCTCCAACTTTCATTGTTCGAAATGTCTTAGAGCGAAAAAAATGTTGCGGTTGCCAGGGATGTGTAGCGAGCGCATGTTTGCGTTTTCGTTCATCGGGTTGTGGGTTCGCAAACACATCCATTGCCTTGAAACGCACAAATACTTTACCTACAATTTTATTTCACCATGTTTTACCACAAGAAAAGAAAAAGGAAAAAAACCTTTATTGATTTCAAAAGTATACATATACATTTTTTAAAAGAACATGCTTTGAAGAGAATCTTTAATGAAAATCGTTTCAATTTTTACTGTTCACGTTTTCTTAAAATATTATTTCACATAAAAGACAATTAAAGTCAATTTTCGATAAAAATTTGAGCAGTTTAACTTTAAATAGCATTTTGTTGCAAAAGATTATTATCTATTCAACTTGAGAGAGTTTTTGAAGAAATTCAACTCAATTCATGCAAAGATTATTTTCCTTCATGAAGTTTCTTTCCAAATCATCAAAAATGAAAAGAGAAACAAAAGGCGTTTTATAAAATCCAATCATGTTTCATGAATAAGATAAGCTTCACCAATTTTTCAGATTTTCAAATATCATTTTAGATCAATTTTTAAACAATGACTTTGTGACTAAAACGAATTTAACTTTAAATCGCCTTATCTAGTTAAAAATAGCAATTTGTTGCTAAAAAATCATAATTTTTTCAACTTGAGAAAGTTTTTGAAGAAATTCAACTTTAAATTCATTCAAAGGTTATTTTTCCTTCATAAAGTTTCTTTCTACATCATCAAAAATGAAAAGAGAAACGAAAGGCTTTCTATAAAATCCAATCATGTTTTATGAATAAGATAAGCTTTAACAATTTTTCAGATTTTCAAATATCATTTTAGATGAATTTTAATAAAATGACTTCTATTGTTAATTCTTCTTTTCATATAATTTGCTTATAAATCGCTAAGAACTTTAAAATAAATGTTGAAAATCTAAAAGTCATGGGCAACTTGTATCGGCGAAAATAATTGCAAAAATCGCAAAAGTAAATGCCATTGAAATTGTTCAATATTGACAGTGATCCAACTTTTACACATCGTGTTGTTGTGACAACAACAACAAAATGCATTAAGAGAATGAAAATATGATCATATAATTGAAAACATCCCTCTGTCAGTTGTAAAAAAAATTTAAGTGATATTTCATTTCAAACACAAACAAGCAAAATACACTCACACAATCAACCAAAAAGATTCAATTTAGCATGACTAAAAAAACGTGCAAGGGAATATGTCCGCCAAGCGGTTCATTCAAGAAGACGTGCAAAGGCCGCATGGTGAGCGATGGAGGACGGGACTGCAAAGGGTACACTGAGAAGAGGGACGACGACGATGACGAACAGCTATTCGATGAGTTCGGACGTCCGATTGTTTTCGATAGAGATGGAAGACGAATTTCGTACGATGAGGAAGGTAGGCCAACGATGTACGATAAGGGTGGTAAGCCTATCGATTTCGATGAAGACGGACGACCGATCGTTTTTGATGAAGCTGGTAATCCCATTCAATATGATGATTATGGCCGGCCAGTAGTGTACGATCGCAAAGGTAGGAAGATTGAACACGATAAATATGGCAGACCAAAGTTATTCGATCACAGCGGAAATGCTATTGAGTATGACGCTGATGGTATTCCCATTATGTACGACAAGAATGGCAATCCATTGAGAAATGGTGAAGATGGTAGGCCGATTTTGTACGACAAAAACGGTAGACCAATTCAATATGACAAATACGGAATGCCAGTTGGAGTTGAGAAAGATGAACATGGTAGGCCTAAAGTCTACGATAAGGATGGTAATCGTGTTGAATTCGATTCCAATGGGCGACCCATTTTATATGACCGCGATGGCAATCGCATAGAATTTGACAAATATGGACGTCCCGTCATGTACACCGCCGATGGTGAACCGATGACGCTGGACGAAAATGGTAGGCCGATGATGACCTACGATAAGCATGGAAATTTGATTCGATATGACGCAAAGGGCAGGCCGATTGTGTTTGATAGCGCCGGCCGGCCGTTGTCCTATGATGACAAAGGACGTGCCGTATTCTTCGACAAGTACGGCAAACCAATTACGTACAATGACGAAGATCGGCGTGTCGTTTACGATAAACGTGGAAACATGATCGTCTACGACAATAAGGGTAGACCGATTATGCGCAAAAAATCGGGGGTGGCAGTCAAATACGACAAAAATAGCATGCCGATTCTGAACCGCGAATCGTCAAATGCACCAGAGGTGGAAAGCGACACCGATGAGGAAGAGGCGGGTGGTAAATATGGTGGTGGGTTTGGTACCCATGGTAGCTGGTATGGTGGACTTAGCGCAAAAAGCAGCAAATTGGGTCGGTATGCTTCGAGTCATGCCGGCCGACTGGGTTATGGTCCAGAAGGCGGCTATGGTGTAGCCGCTGCTTACTCACGAACAAACGTACCATCATCTGGTATGGAGCTTGCTAAGATTGATACAACGCGTAAGGAAAGCGATATTAGCTGCACAAGCTCGTTTTTGAACTTTGGCAGGCGCAACGATTCGCTGGCTTACAAGCTCTACTATATGTTTCGAAACCCGTACTTTGTTAAGCTATGCAAGAGTTTGGTGCTATTTTTGATCGGCTGCAAAATTGCGCGCGAATCCAGATTTATGCCAATACCGATTGTTGATCATATTCCATTCTCATAAATTTTGACAATGTGACTTTTTTAAATATACTAGAAAAATATTATTATCTATCTTTGGACAACGTGTGTAGTAGATTTGAGAACCTTTTTATTTATTTATATTTTTTGAATCCAGCGTGATACTTATCTCTCTCTAACTCTCTCTCTCTCTGCGATGAAAAAGAACAAAAAAAACGCCAATTATTATTATTTTTATTAATGAAATTTGTATTTTTTTAAAATATTAATTTATTTATTACTCTTGACAGGATAGGTTATTTATATATGATATTATTATTAGAAATATTAGAACGAAATATTAAAATGTATTCTATAAAAAAAATAATATTAATTAAAAGATTTTTCTAAACAGCAACACATGTTTATTTCTTTTATGTAATATTATGATATTTTTACGAAATTGAAAAGAAAAATGTTTAGAATTTGGTTTTTTGAAACGTTTTCCAAGTAGATTTCCAACATTTGGGAAATTTTCAATTTGAAATGACTGCATGTAATATTCAATAAAGATTACATTGGTATGCAAGGGGAATAGAAAAGCAGTCTCTGGAACTCATAAGGCAATATAAACAGAGAGTATAAATAAATTATAAAATCTTCGCCCGCTCGCATTAATTATTTCTTCTTAAAATAGCCTTAAAAATATGGGTTTTAAGAAAAGCAAAACAGGTAAGTAAATGCTAAAAAAACTAATTATTTTCATTCAAATTGTTAATCTGTATCAGAATATTCCTTATTTAATATTATTAGTCTTTGTAACCCTCGTAAATTAGATATAATACTTGCAGAGTTTTAAAATATTTTGTCAAATATTTCAAAGTAATCTAAAATAGTTGTTAAATCTTCAATTAATACAAAATCCAATCGCCCTTTTGCATTAATGATTTCTTCTTAAAATAGCCTTAAAAATATGGTTTTTAATAAAAGCAACACAGGTAAGTAAAAGGTAAGAAACTAATTATTTTAATGCAAATTGTTAATGTGTATCAGAATATTCCTGATACAATTTTATCAGTCTTTGTAACACCCATAAATTAGACAAATTAATCTAAAATAGTTGTTGAACGATTGGAAGTAGAAGAACTCTACATTGCACTAATACACAAAAGAACGCAATTAAAAGAATATGATTCTCCTATTTATAAAAACGCTTTTGTACTAAACGTTTTTTACACTTTTAATCAATCACACTGTATGTGTAGCATAAACACCCTTCTTTGTGTTCAAGGCACAAAAGAAGCCAAAATTGTGCGAATTTCATGAGGGTAGAAAGGCAACCGCAGCATGAAATAGCCATCATAAACACCGTTCTAAATTGTAAAACATGTATCATTAATGTATTCAAACAACGCAAAGAGGATGGAGGGAAAAAAACGGTGTCGCTTTTTTATTATTTCTATAAAATCGTCTGAAAACGTAATAAATCAATCAAAATGCTGCGAGTCGGCGCTAATAATAAATAAATGAAAGAAAAAAAAAACGTACACACGTTTGAATGATTCAGCATATCAACGTTGAGTATAAAATATGCACATTTAATTAATTAAATTAATAATCAATTAATTATTTATTTATAATTACTAATTGCACCGTACGCTATAGTTAACCATTTTAATTACCTACTACCGTCAACAATTTTGCATCGATTGCAAAACAAAAAAAATATAATTGCATAAAACAAGCACACAATTTGACAAAATTAATTTGTTATTTTTATTCATTATTATTCATTTTTTGCTTATTCTTAGTCTTGGAAGGATTCTAATTTTCTAGAATAAATAAATAAAAAAAATATTATTTTTTACTAAGAATGTAATTTTTTAAGGTTTTCTTTTAATCGATAAAAGAAAAATAGTATCTAATAATGTTCTTAAAAATACAATACAAACAATTAAAAAATAGATAATTCTTTTTCAGGGGTTTTATCTAATCACTACTAATTAACAATTCAAAGAGTTTTGTTAAGAAGCAACGTTTTTGTACATTTTTTTAATGTAATATTTAAAAAACAAACTAAATTTCATAATAAAAAAGGTTAAAAACAACTTTTTCTCAACCACCAAAATTATTACGATAATTTTTACTAACAATGCAATTTTTTAAGGTTTTCTTTTAAGCTTTCTATAAAGAAGGCTAGTTTTCTATTAATCGATAAAAGAAAAATAGTATCTAATAATGTTCTTAAAAATACAATACAAACAATTAAAAAATAGATAATTATATTTCAGGGGTTTTATCTAATAACTACTAATTAACAATTCAAAGAGTTTTGTTAAGAAGCAACGTTTTTGTACATTTTTTTAATAAAATATTTAAAAAACAAGCTAAATTTCATAATAAAAAAGGTTAAAAACAACTTTTTCTTAACCATCAAAATTATTAATTTTTACTAACAATGCAATTTTTAAATTTTATCTTTTAAACTTTCTATAAAGAAAAGTGGTTTACTATTAATATATAGGACAATCAATAAAAATAGTATCTAATAGTGTTCTTAAAAATTAAAAATAGATAAGTTTCAGGGTTTCATTTAATAGCTATTCATTAACAATTATTTTTATACATTTTATAGAGAAATATTTGAAAAATAAATTAAATTTTATAATAAAACACTTTTTCTCAATCAACAAAAGATAAAAAACATACATTAAGTTGTACTTTTCGGCCAAAATTCTATTTTTAATTAATTTTAAATCCAATTTGACTTTGTGACAAAAATGTATTTTTTAAATAGTATGTATTATAACATTAAAAAAGCGTAACACGTAAGACTTCCTTTCATAAAACAACATTAATTTCCTTTAAAAATGTTAATTTCCCTTCAGACAAGAAGCAAATCTCATATCGTTATTGTACGAAGTGTCTCAACAAAAAAAAAACAAAGAAAACAAATTTTAGCTAATTGGCGGCACGTGGCGTTAAAAGACAGATTATCTACGATAATCGGTTTAGAAACACATCGGAATTTGCCGTAAAATAAATGTGGCACGATAAAAAAAATTTGCAACGTTCAAAAAGCGAATTAATTATCTGGGAGCGAATTCGCACATCTGTCGGTGTGCGCTCAAAAATAAATCGAAACGACGCGACTGCCAAGATGACGATGATGACGTTGCTGCCGGGCCATATGATTATTTTGTTGTCGAAAAAATGGATAATGGGGCGATCGGCTTTCAAACGGGCGACCACCCTAAAGCAAGGGACGCTTTTCGAGTGGATGATATTATACCTTTGAGCAGGTATGCATTTGGTAATTACAATCGAATAGAATGTATTTGTTGTGGCGTAAATTTCTCGAATTCTGATGGAAAATACGATTAACACCTTAATGTTTGTTTAACTGCACAAAAATTTTATTGCCGGGTGATAAAAATGGTACATATTTATCTCTCGCAGTATGTTATTAACATGATGATAAATAATCTGTTTTGGCAACGTAGAATAAAGACACATTTTTCTGAATACCGTAATTTTTGGCAGGTGGTGATGAGCGATTTTGCTTCGTTTCCACAGAAATTGTTTTTCAAGCGACGACAAACGATTTTCTCAAAAAAATGAGCATTTTTTTTATTTTTAGCAATGTTTGTTTGCAACTCGATGACTTTTAATCAATTTTCTATTGTTTTTTTAAACATTTTTTAGAAACAAAAAATGGTAAATATATAACAAGCACTTGGTAAAAAGTTGGCAAAAAATAGAACTTTGCTATGATTGTTTTCAATGTAGTCAATTTTACATAGATAATGAAGGAGTTAGAAAAAATTACAATTCTTATAATTCTTAATCAAGGATTCATAGTTTTACAGAAATACAAAAAGAATCTTTCAATTCGATAACCAAAATTATCCAATTTTTAGAAAATAATTAATAATTTTGTTATTCTTAGCGTAGTATTGTGGAAATAAATAATCACAACCAGAAGTTTTTTATGTATTGTCTAGATTTTTTGAAAAACAAATTGTAAAAAATTAATTAATGACATGAATAAACAATAATTATAAAATACTAAATAAAAAGACATTTTTATGTTTGTTTTCAACTTGAATTTTATTATATTGTGCATTAAGTAATTTTGCATAAAAATAACCTATCAAAGCGACAAAAAAGGGTAATTTATTGCATTTAATTACTCTTTTAGCGTTCTGTTTATTTAAAAATTGCTAAGAAAAGAGTAATATGTAATAGGTATTTATGTATGAACTTGATCGTTCCTAACCAATGTATTTAGAAAAAATACCGTAAAAAAAAAAATAATTTTCTGTATAATTGAATCTAGTATAATTTTGGTTTTCAAGTAATTATTAAAATATAGTGAATATTTTTAAAGCGTAATCATTAAAATTGTCAAAATGACAGATTAGAAAGTTTATTTTGACAGTTTTATGATGTTTTGTAGTTTTATAAAGATTTACTTTTTGTAAATCTAAATAAATTCTCATTTGATTTATGGCAACACTTTTTGTTTTCACTCGCAACAAGTTTCTTTTATAAAACTCACTTATGTATACAAAAAAAACTTGATCCAATCATAGTTTTTTGAATTGAAACAAATTTGGACATCCGGTAATGAAATGCAATAAGGATGGCAAGCCCGTATGTGTAGACTTTGCTGTGGACGAAAACGAAAGACCGAAGAAGACAATCCAGGACAAGTGTGGTGGTGGGAAGTTGGAAAAGTGCGATGCCGCGGCCAAGCAGGTTATGTTTGATAGCGCCGGCCGGTCGCTCGCCTACGACTCCAAGGGCCGCGCAATTTTCTACGACAAGTCGATTATGTACAATGACGATGACCAGCATCAGCGCGACAAAAGGAACACGTCGGTTCATCGTGTCAAGTCGGGAATTGAGGCGAAGTACGAGAAAAGTGACACGTCGATTCGTCGTATCAGGTCGGGAATTGAGGTGAAGTACGATAAAAGCAGTCCCGATATAAGAAGTACTACTTCGACCGTGGATGAGAATAGCACTACGGGTAAGTATAGAGAGTCTGGTACCCAGGTCAACTTGTATGATGTTTTGTAGTTTTATAAAAATTTATAAAAAAAATCCAAATAAATCCTGTTTTGATTATTGATCTCATCTTTTTTGTCTCAACATGTTACTTTTATAAAACATAAAACCTTTAAGTACCTACCTTTCAAAAATTGCTTTCAAAATAAGAATTCGTTAAACTAAACTAAAATCCGTAAACTCTTATCGTGTCATTAATTGCCTGATTATGATGCGCCTTTGACCAGGAAGAAACAAACGCAAAACTTTAATGGCTTGATTGTTTCAAGCAGCGTACGATTATTAACTATCTTATTTAGAGTGTTACAAATGGCAAAATCAAATATGAACTTTCCCATTCCGGCGTATAATACGTTAGTTAGTTTGATTCGCGGCCAGTCAATGGAAGCGTTAACAGCGGAAATCTATTTTTTTCTCTCTAACAACGCATGTACCTAGTAAATGTTTTCACATTTTTTTATTACATTATGGAATTAATCATTTAGCAAAGTAAAAAATCCGGCATAATGCGATTATCGGATTAAGCGGCTTTAACATTATTACGCTTTACACGTATTTTTATGTATTAAACTTTGTAAAATGCATGTAATAATAATCTGGGCGCAAAAACAACGACCAGAGCCCCAGATCGCTATAAATTGGAACGATCTGCTTTGACAACTTTTATGGATGCGTATTTTTACAATGTTTCTATTTACTGCATTTAATAAAATTGAATACATACAAATATTACCTCATATTATGCATTTCCATCATCATGGATCGAATATTACATTTATTATTTGATCAAAATGAAATAAGGAATGGTTAAGTCAATTAACTATTGTGCATTTCCATTTTTTAACATTTAGAAATACAAAAACTGATTAGAAAAAAGAAGTCATTTGTAGTTCTTTGACCAAATTGAGCCTTGATTTACTTGAAGAATTTACCAAATAATTAATTCCTTAAGAAAGATGCACTGTATTTATATTATTATTATTTGAAAAGGAGAAATTCTTTTGTAATATTTATATCTTCGTTTGATTTTTTACATGTTAGAAAAGCCATTAATATTTCAATAAAATTTATATTTTCTTCAAACTCACTTCTTGCATCTCGCAAACTTAATCAAATCAAAGAAAATCCCTTAATACTCAAAGACTTTATTCATGATTTAAAAAAGATGTTAAGAAATAAGAAATGGCAAAAATGTTCGCTCTCAGAAAGGTGATGCCTAGAGAGTTAAATTTTCTAAGCTTGTAATAATTTTTAGTTTCTAATTTCGCTGTTCATTAAAAAGTTGTTAAAATATTAACGATTTTAATTAATCAATGCACTTACAATAATAGGATTAGAATTCAAGTATAAATAGTGAGCTACTCATTAGTCAGTTAACAGTAATTAGCTGTTGTAAAACACAATCGTAACAACAATTCCGTCAATTTTTTTTTACCCCATCATTTCTCTCCTTTTTAAACAAGATACTTTGTCTGTAGTTGGTTTTTTTTTCGTCGTGCAAGCAGTTTTTACATGCCTCTGCTAAAAACGTAAAAAGACGCTGAATAAAAACGAGAGAGAAGGAGCGAAGAAGAAGAAGAAAAAAACGAGTGCTGGGAAAATATACGTTCTGACGCTGCTACAGAACGAGTGTTTTGCATTAACATTTGTATAAAAGTTTTATGATTATCTATGCCATTATTTTGTCATTTGACGCTAGTAAACTTCTGCGCTCTCCAACTTGGAAGCGTTTCAAATGCACTTTTTGCTAATAATTCGCATTATGTTCCTCTCGCTGTGCGATGATTCAATGTATTTTTGGCGGAATGCGGCTGGATGGTAGGCGATTGGAAAGTCGTAAAGTGCGTTTTGATTGTTTTCAGATTTGCTAAAAACATCTGCTTCGAATTATGTGTGTATCTAGATAAATAATAATAGCGCGAATAGAAGATTACAGTGTTTTAAGCAGGGGATCTGAAACAACGTTCGGGGTGTTACACGGCTTGAAGGGATCGTAATTAAAAAGATAAGCATTGCTTTGTTACGAAATTGATGAATGAATCAATAACAATGCTAATGATTTTGCTTAGAAAGATGAAGTTTAATTAAAAGTCAACGCTTTTCTTTTCAATTTTTAATTTTGGCTAAATAATTAAAAAAACATAAAATAATTTCATTACATACTAATTGTAAGTAAAACGACATTCAAAATTAGGTAAAATTTATAATAATTAATCTCAAAATGCAGTTTTTTTGTCTCTGAAATATGTAATGATTTCTTTCCCAGCCAAATTATTTTTACTTTTTAGCAAAAATTAAGGTTTTTACAAAAGGAGTTTAATAAAATTTGTAGGTCTGAATTAAATAATAATAAAAGTTAACTTATATGTATTAGAAATTAAATAATAAGAAACGTAAAAATGTTTTTCTCATTTTTTGACTTTTGCAAATGTATTATCAAAGAGAAGGACTAACTTGGTTACCTGAAAGGAATCCGTATGCCATAAATAATAAATTTGCATACTCTCTAAAAAGCTTAAACTGTCAAAATTCAAGTAGGTATACATCGTATACATATGCGGATCTCGAAAAATTGCAACAGCCGAAAATCTTTGACATTACATTTGCGATTTTCTTTAACTTTAACATTATTTGCGTTAGTTATTAGTATATAACTAATAAAAATTGTTAAATTTGAATATTATTTTGAGTATATTGGGAAAACGAATGGTTGTTTGAACGTTTCGAATCAATTAATAGTTTTAGGTTGAAAATTGGTAACCGCAACACATTCTAATTGCAGCACTACACAACTATCGCTTTGGAATAATGTCAATTTCTATTATTAGCCATCGTGTATGAATGAGTACGTGCGTGGTATGTGGCGGGCGCGGAAGCTAGACGAAGAGACGCGTCGATGAAACAAAGGAGACGAGGACGGCACCATCATCCATAAATTTACTTACAATACCAGTCTTTTTTTTTCCTCCTCTTCGTCTTCCTCCTTCTTTATTTATCATGTGCTACGCGACGTGAAATACAGCTGGAGAGCTAAATAGACATTTCAACTAGCGTTTATTTATAATTCCTATTAAAATTTTAACCATCGCTTGATACATTTTTATTGTACGCGCATCGGACGCGGAACGAGATAAATATGTTCATTAGAATATCAAATTATGTGTAGGTAGGTGTATGCCACTACATATTTTTATACGTAATTAATTTAATTGTGTAATTTAAGCGCGGCTAATTGAATTCGGCCGTAAAAAATGTATACTGTATACAGGGCCATACTAAAAGCAACAAACAATTTCTAATCTAGATGTTTATTATCAATTTTCATCGGATTTTTTTACAGGATTAATGCAATTTTATATTTCTTCTTCTATTTTTAGTTAATTAATCGATTCTTTTAACTTTGCTTATTTTGATTTTTAATATCATTTTCTGCAAGATTGTGTATCTATAAATCTGGTATGTTTTTTATTAATTAATAATATAAATATAGATTGAAATGGATTAATATTTAGAGTTTTTGCTGCATAGTTAATACTGAAAATATTATTAAACCATGTATAGTAAAGAACATTAAATAGTTTAACAGTAAAATGATAATTTAATCAGTATTTTTTAGATTGTTAAGACGATTTGGAACGTGTCTTAATCATTTTACGATTATATGAGTTTGGTTGTACAATATTTCTACCTACCAACGAATAAAATCTAAATTAAGTGGCAAAAAATAATCTAATATTATGTTATATATATGTAAAAAAAAGGTAAATTTATTATACGTTAGATTAAATGTGAATATTATACGGAACCATAATTTTAATCTTATTGCCTTTTTGTTGCTTGTTAAAAGTTTATAGATATGAAGGCGCGCATATTTCATCATTAAAATGTATCAAACCAGCATGGAAAAAATAGCCCATTATATTAATAAAAACGCTAAAAATGGGCTGTGTACTAATAATAATAATTGCCCGAATTTTAATACGAAATGAGTTTATAATTAATTCATAGCAAACTATAAATTACCGCCGCATTTTGTTTTATGTGAAAAACGCTAAAAATAAACAACGCTGAATGTTAATGGCATTGTAATGTGAATCAATATTGCCCGTTATATATTATTTTTTTATTATGATTTTCGTTCGAATAATGCATATAAATATAAATAATTGAATAGAAATATCTAGTAAATTTTCAGCTAATTTTTCGAATCAACATTTTTGTTATGTTATTGTATGCGTATGCAAGCAAACAGATAATTCCGAGAATGCCTAATTGAATGCTCAAATAATATTGCTGCTCAAAGGAGGTTTAAACATGGTAATTCATAGAGAGGGGAAGTGGAAATTTTCTGCATTTATTGAAATTATTTAACCGTGTTCATTCTTTCATGCGTCAAAAATTACATTGTATTTGATGATGTATTCATTTAGAAGATAAAAAAGTATAATTTCAACAAATTCGATTAAAAAACATATTTTTAGTATCAAAATTATTTGAAAAAAACTATAAATAAGATAATTAATTCAGAAAAACATTACTTATTGTACAAGAATTGATAATTTTACATAAAATTAAAGGAAAATACATTAAAATGAAGAAAATTAGAAAACGTCATTCATATTTTTATTTATAATTAATCTTTTTCGGCCTTTTTCCACTTGATAGAATTAATAAATACTATTTTTGACACAAAATTATGTAATAAGAAAGATTTAAAATGAAATCAAAATGTGTAACTTGGCAAAACATTAAATGTCAACACATTTTTATAGAAAAATATTTATTAAAACTTCCTTGCCATTAGAAATATCCCAATATATCCTATATTCCAAATATTTTAATTTAAAGATTGAAAAGCGTAAAAATGAACGTAGTGACGCATTAAAAATGTAGCTATTGAAATAATCTAGGTATAAATAAAACGAATCAATATATATTAATTGAAAACAACACAAATTCTCAAAATAATATTGCTCAAAGGAGGTTTAAACATGGTAATCCAACATAATAGGGATTATTTAACCGTATTCATTCTTTCATGCATCAAAAATTACTTTATATTTGATGTATTCATTCATAAGATCAAGAAATATACTTTTACTTATTAGTTTTAACAAATTCGTTTCAAAAACACGTTTTCAGTGTCAAAATTATTGAAAATCAACTTCTTTGCCCATATATATTTCAAATATTTTAATTTAAAAATTGAAAACCGTAAAAAAATGAACGTAATGGCATTAAAAATGTAGCTATTGAAATCATCCACGATATAAATAAAACGAATCGATATATATTAATTGAAAACAACACAAATTCCGTGAATAATTGCCAGCGAAATAATCGAAGTTTTATTATTATCGTTACATCCACCAGTTTACGATACATGATGTTAAAAATAACAAAGCAGCAAAGCGAGCGCGCGCGCTATTATTGTGGATGCTTCGCTTTAATCAAATCGATAATGTAAATAAAGATATTACAGATAATTTTATTCTATTGTAATATTATATTTTATATATTTGTCAATCTGGTCTTTTTATACATCGCTCCGATCGCATTACATTATTTACATTAGCATTGTCAATATTGTTATATTGTGGAAATTCATTAACGATATTATATTTTTATATAATATACGATAGATGGATACATCATACATCTTTTAGCTGACGTCAATTCGAAACCACCGCAACAGACATTGTAAGTAGAGATTCAAACGTTGGCTTTTGTTCATTTTTAACAGCTAGTTTTTCACTTTGCCATGTTTTACGCAACCACATCACAAATACCACTTGTAAAATACAACAATGCATCATATGTCCTACGTGTTCAAAAGTTACCTGTTAACAAAGTAAGGATCAAAATAATAATTATGTTGAAATAGAATGTGTGTTTATTTATAACTTACGTATTTAACAATTCTCGGTAGAAATCTAATTTGCATTACCCATATTATTTTAATGTGAGGTCTACACACAACACCGCACCATAAGGGCGACATCAATAAATGACAGTTGACATAAAAACGCAAATTAAACATATATGAATCTAAAGGCAAATTGAACAACATACTCTTCAATCGATAACTTTTTATTATCCACAAACAAATTGTTCCAATCACATTTGGTTTAATATTGCACTAAACCAAACTTGAGTAGGACAATACGCATGTGGATGATAAAAAGTACAAATTTATTGATTAAAGTGTAGCTTGTTCAATTGGCCCTTAGATTAATATGTTTAATTTGCACTTTTATACCGACTGTAATTGTTTTGAGTACACCACATCTAATCCATAATTTATTTATTTACATTTGCATTGTTAATTGTACGATACTATTTTTCTCTTGCCAAGTTGAAATATTCTTGAATTGATTTCGCAATTCGAAGCGACTAAAATTATAAGCATAGATTAAAAGTAGAATTATATTAATGTTGATCAATTATCTTCTACTTTCTTATGTTTTGCGCAACAACCCGACAAATACAAAATACATGATGTTGTGTAAAATGGAATGAGAATTATGTTGATATAAACAAAATGAATAAACAAATTATTGATTAAATTGTAGCTTGTTCAATTGGCCCTTAGATTAATATGTTTAATTTGCATGTTTATACTAACTGTAATTATTTTGAGCACAACACATATAATCCATAATTTATCAAAATTACTGATCCGAATTTTATTTACATTTGCATTGTTAATTTTACGATACTATTTTTTCTCTTACCAAGTTGAAATATTCTTGAATTGATCGCAATTCGATAGATTAAAAGTAGAATTATATTAATTTTGTTCAAATATCTTTCACTTCGTTGTGTTCTGTGCAACAACGCGACCAATATATGATGTTGTGTAAAATAGAATGAGAATTATGTTGATATAAACATATTTGGTCACTAAGATACTAGATTTTCTTCTTTATATCATATGTATACTAGATTTTATTTATAATATTTCAATTTTGTCAATGCAATGACAGACAAATCGTAAACGTTTGTATTTTGTCTATAAATGTGGTGGCAACGTCTGCGTCAATTCAAAACCAGAAAAATTATAAGTACAGATTAAAAATAGGGTTATGTTAATCTATAACAGTTATACTGTACTATTGCACAACAACGTCACGAAAAAAACTTGTTCAATGTATTACATTGTGTGCTTGCAAATGCAAAAGACACCAGCGCGCAATATAAGGATCGACATGCTAATATTGTGGATGAAAAAGACTTGTTAATAATGCAGTTCTAATCAGCATTTACCCACATTACCAATTAAATCCACAATTTGTAAAAATTACTGGTAAATATTTTTCAATTATTTTAAATCTGTTTGTTACTATGTACATATATTTTTGTGCTTGGAATAGATTTCGGAGCGCATTAGATTCTAATCGAAGATAATATTAAGTTTTGACAGGCATTGACAATCAAGTATGTGAGTAAAAACTGGTTATTACGCTGGGATATCTCTTTCATGTTTTTTATAGTTTATATTTTAATAAATACATTCGAGTAATAAATACTGTTGCATGATGTTTCATTTATAAAATAATAGTGTGTAAATAACGTACTTACATGCATACATTAATAATACGCATCGTAACGTTTTATTCTCCTCCTCGAGCCCGACACCAGACCGGCGTCAAAGTAAAGTATGTATTCTATGTAAGAGTAACAACTCGGTCGGTCGGGGGATGAATGTGATAAATGCAAATTTATTTTACCCAAAATATTATGTAAAACGCATACGGCATCATCGTTTTTATTTATTCTACGTGTAGCGGTAAGTGGCTATAATAAGATTTTTAATATAAACATAACAATGGATTCGTTTTGAAGTGAGATTGTGTGTGTTAGTATCGAAACGCGTTTTCTACACACTATATGCTTGTCAGAGAGAGGAGAGAAAAAAAAGAACGAAAATACAATAATGGAATAAAAGGGGTGGAATCCAGTTTCTCCTTTCAGTCGATAATAAGCATATGCTTTGAAAATTCTAGGTAGGTATATTTCAAATGCTTAACAACATACGAACAATGTAAGGTAGCTATTGAATTGAAACTAACAACACAGCTGACAATAAAACCTAACATTTTTTCAATTACCTTTTTTGACTGTCACGTTAATTAAATATTTACCATTTTATTTAGCTGGAAATATTCTCACTGGCGCTTTGTAAACTCCTCTATTTATCATCGATCAATCATCATGTAACTTGGAGATAAAAAAAAATAATTGCCTATTTAATAACTTGATTTCATTAGTTTCGCTTCAAATTCACAATCGAAATAATCGCTTTTAGATTTATTAATTACATTGATCTACAAAATAGAACCGTTTTAAATCCTTTATATTATTTATTTTACATAATTATAATCGATTTCATATGTATTCATTTGATGAAACATTACGTATCACTAAATATCTAATTAATATTGAACGATAAATAAAGAGGAGCTTATATTTGCAATTTTCATTATATCTGTTCATACAAATGCTATTTAAATAAATTAGAGTAGTGTAAATGTAAAATAAAAACAAAACAAATTGTGACTTATTTTTTTATTTGATGGAGGAGAATTTCGTTGCAGAGGCAGCATTGAGTGTGAGTATTATTTAATAAATTCACATTCCGATAAATATTCAAAGTTGCGTCCGATGTATTAATATTAATAAAGCGTCGTAAAGTCGAGCGCATAAATATTAATTCAGACGCCCAAAAGTCGAAAGAATTTGCCGAGGAACGTTCACAATATATATGTACGAGAGTATAAAGTACGCGATAATTGAAATAGAACCCGGCTAGAAAAACGCATCCGTCATGCGAATTATCCAAGCCTGACAGTATTTATACAAAAAGCGAGGTTCGTAAATTTCTATGTAAGTGTAGTACAACGTTGTAAATCTTTTCCGCCATCAGCTCTATGGTTGCATTGAGCAGTTTTAGGGGAAGCGACGTGAATTCCAACATCACGATATCCTATAACTGGCAGGGGCGCCCCTAATCCAAAACCCTTAAACTCCCCATTATATTTTATTCGCAAATGTCTGTATATATGTACATATATATGTATATCTATATATACATTTTACCACATTCATCGCACGCCACGGAACACAAAATAAAGCGTTCATTAAAATGTGCGCCTGCAAACAGTGAACTATTGTGCACACATGATAAATAAATAATGGAAAAGTTCACACACGTAATTTAATCATCAGCGGCAACATATTTTCACAATTGTTTCTCGACGAACTAAAATATATACATATACATAGCAGATACAGATTCTGGTTGTTAGATTATTCTATGATTGTTTAACGAGGAGCGTTTTCTGTCATTTATCAATTTAGTTGCATTTACTTAATTGTTGTCAAATTTAATGGCAGCTATTGAATTTAGCAGCATTTCTACAAATTTACTATTAGATGTTGAAGGAAAAAGCCGAAAATTGTATCAAATAGATTTACCAAGAATAAATATATGCAGCAGATACAAATCCTAGTTAGATTATTGTATGATTGTTTAACAAGCATCGCTTTCTGTTATTTATCAACATTTAGTTGTATCACTACTCACAATGTTAATTGTAATAGTTAATAAAATTGAAATTGTCTAATTTAAAGGCAGTTATTAAATTTAGCAACATTTCTACAAATTTTCTATTGGATATTGAAGAAACAAGACGGAAATTGTATCGAATAGATTATTTTTGTTAATTTGAGATTAAATTTTAAAAGAAAAATCAAGAATATACATATGCAGCAGATATAAATTCTAGCTAGATTGTTGTATGATTGTTTAACGAGCAGCGTTTTCACTTATTTATCAACATTTACTTGCATCACTACTCACAATGGTAATTGTAATTAATAATAAAATAAAAATTGTCAAATTTAATGGCAGTTATTGAATTTAGCAGCATTCCTACAAATTTACTCTTAGATATTGAAGGGAAAAGTTGGAAATTGTATCAAATAGATTTACATATACAGCAGATACAAATTTTAGTTAGATTATTACATGATTACCTACCGAGCAGCGTTTTCGGTTATTTATCAACATTTAGTTGCATCACTACTCACATCCCCTATCCTACTATAGAATATGTGTTGGCATTAATCTTCGTAGGTAGTAGTCGTAGTAATAATAATAAAAATGTCCTACCTTCTCGAACAATACGGTTTCCTGCTGGTACTTGGCTTGAAAAGTCTTCAACCCCTAAAACATGAATTTAATTAACATATTGAATGTATTTTGCCATTGTGATTAATTGTTACATTTCCTTCCAACCGCCATAGTACATACACATATACATCGCATAATTAGAATGAAATTATATCGGCAAATAATTCATTAAATTACGTTTACACCTACCTATCTACCTCTTGATATATTTACACGTTTTCGCTTTTATACAGTTTTGAAAAACATTCGACTAGGTAGGGAGGTATAAAATATATTTTTTAATTATTTAGTTAATGTGATTTATACACCTCATATTTGATATTAGCACTGCAATCATAAACTAAACTCAAATCGGATTAAATTTGCTTCTATAGTAAGCTGTTATACACTACTAATGATTCCCCAAAATTCACATTTATGTATACTATATATTGACAAGAGTAATTAAACATATGCATGAATTCAGTGTTTGTCGAAATTAAAATTATTTTCTTGTTTACTCAATACATCCCTAGTTTTTAAAAAACGTGTAAAAACAATCATGTAAATCAAGAAAAATATATATTACAAAATAAATAATGCAGAGGTCTTACCTCTTTTGCGATTAACATTAAAGTTTTACTTTAAAAAAAGTAAGTGATTTCCAGTTTAAATCGGCGTAAACAGGTGTAGATGGTAGATTAATTTTTGAGGTTAGATTAGAACACTTATGGAACATTACAGGTATTTGCATAAAATTAAAAACTCTCTCATCTGCCAGAGGGCGTCTACGTAGAAACATAAGTACAACGCGCATATTATATTTTTTTTCCTACCAATTTTGAAGTAATGTTTGCGTTTGAATCTCGTTAATTTCCGGATTAATTATTAAATGCACTGTAATACACTCTCCTATTTACATTAACGTAATTTGAAACGTTGTTTGTTGTTGTAGGAGAAATATTCATACGCTGCGGCGGTGGTATGGTCTCATGTATGAAGCGTAGCGTTGATGAATTGTTACGTTGTTGAAAATGATCTCCACGATGGATGGAAGAGTCGGTGAGTTTTTTTTTGCTACATCATTTGCTGCTGCTATATCCATTCCCCGGTGATGTGCTTTGTACAACGATTGGCTATGAACAAAAATGCGTTCATTATTTTACGCTTTAAATAACAAATAATGATTTGTAATTCTAGCTGGTTATTGTGCTGCATGATTAAAAATTACTAAAACGGGAAGCTATTCAAGCATTGTTAGTTTAAGAAATTATTGTATAACATAGGTATTGCATGAAAATGTTTTCAACGTTCAATTTCCAGCTCCCGATGTTGTAATATAAATAAATTTCTTTTCAAATTAAATGTTAAAGGAGAAGAAAGGCGAAACTCCTCGTATGAATTGGATTTATTTTTAGGTGAAAAAAGAATGTTGACGCGAAGTTAAAAATTTGCCAAACGTCAAAACAATAATACATATTTAACGCTCAACTGGAAGCTGAAGGTGAATTCATGCTTTAAATAACGCGTAATGATTTGTAATTCTAGCTTGTTATTGTGCTAGATGATTAAAAATTGCTGAAAAAAGGGGAGTTGTTCAAGCATTGCTTGTATTGCTAAAATGTTACTTAACCAAGAATATCATTATTATTCTTAATAGTTCATAATTGACTTATTGATTAGTATAGATTTGAATCTTTTTATTCTGTATTTGAAGTCGTACTTTAAAGAAGATGATTAATGCTTGTAGTATGTACTAGGGTGGAAACATTATGGTTTATGTTATTTTTAGTTATTTTAAGACAATTAAAACTGTTACTCTTACTGTTGATTGTGGGACTTTTATCAATTAAGGGAAATTTCAAGCGTCTTATCGATTTCTTCCCCCAAAGTGGAAGCAAAAATGAAAGAATATCATCATTGTGTTAAAAATTATTATAATGGAGGGGGAGTTGTGAAGCATTGCTTGTAAAAATATTTTTCGTTCAATGTTTTCAGCTTCTTGTACAAAAAGAATCTTTAAAATGATGATTTTGAATGAATGAACGTTAGATTTTGCAGCATTAAAGGAAATGGACGAAAATTGTGTAAAGCATCAAGTATGTTTTTCGTTCAATTTCTAATTTATAATACAAAAATAATTAATGTGGCATATGGTTAAAATTAAACTCCATCCCTTTGAAGTCTTTTTTTGTAATTTTGCAATAAAATGCTAAAGAGCAAAGACAAAAATAGTGTAATTAGGCTTATTTTTTCATCAAATTTCAATTATTGTATAATTGTATGAGAATATATTCCAGCTTATAATATAAAAAATATAAATAATTTGGCATATGGTCAAAATTAAACATCCCATTCTTTTGAAGACTTTTTTGTAATGAAACGCGCTAAAGAGGAAAGACGAAAATAGTGCAATTAGATTTATTTTTAGGTTGAACAAGAATGTTCAACACGAAGTTTAAAATTTGCCAAACGTCAAAACAACAATATTATACGCTAAACTGGAAACTGAAGGTAAAATTTACGCTTTAAATAACACATAATGATTTGTAAATTCTAGCTGGTTATTGTGCTACTATGATTAAGAATTACTGAAACGAGTTGTATAAACATTTGTGAGCGTATACGTGCATGCTAATGTTTTTCGTCTAATTTATGGCTTCTGATGTTGATGTATAAAAAATGTGTCGCTACATATCGTTAAAGTCGAAGGTTTTTGAAGCATTTTTGTTAAGATTATGTAAAATTGATTTGGTTTCAGATAAAACAGAAATTTTATGCATGATTAGTTTACAAAATCATGTTCGTATGAAAATATATCTTGTCTAATTTCCTGCTTTTTAAATGAAGATTTTATATGACATATCTGGTAAAAATTGAAGATTAGATTTAGTTAACGTTAAACTGGCAGCTGAAGGTGAATTTATGTTTTAAATAACATAAAATTAGCTGAAATTCTAGCTGGTTGTTGTGATGCATTATTAAAAATTACTAAAATTGGGGGTTTAAGTTGTTCGAGCATTGTTAGTGTTGAGGAATTATTATGTTTGCATGAACATGTTTTCATGTAAAGGAAGTGGTTGCATTTGCAATTAGATATTATGAAAATTTTCTAAAAAATATGCCAATGGCTAAAACAACAAGCTTGGAAGTGTTATAATTCCATTGCCAAAATGGGGCGTTGTCCAAATATTGTTAGTTTAAGAAATTATAGCATTTGAAGGCAGTTAAATTTTTAGGAAAAAGTGGAAACTTGTATAAAATGTATTGCATGTTTGTATGGAAATATTTTTATCCAATTTCCAGCTTCCCAAATCAATAATAATGTCTTTAATGAAATTGTGATGCGACATATGGTCAAAATTGAAAGCAGCGTGAGGGCTTTTTTTGTAACTTTGCGATTAAATGTTGAATGGGGAATGATGAATATTGTGAAAAATAGTTTTGTGATAAAAGTGAACAAAGAAATTTAACGCCGAATATTTATGGTACGTCAAAACAACGCGTTAGTTTTAGACGGTTAATTGGAATTTTATTTGCTATTTACTAAAATGGGAGTTGTCCAAGTATTGTAATCTTCGAAAATTATTCTAAATTTACATTAAAATGTTAATATATATAAATAAAATTTAATAAATAATTTCAATTAAATATTCAAGAAAATTTATAGATAAATTGGCATTAAATATTGATGGAAAAGATAAAAATTGTGAAGTTTTGGACGGTAGATTAGAAATGTTATAAATGTAATTGGACATTTACTACAATATTTATTAAAATGGGGAGTTTTTTAAGTATTGTAGGTTTAAGAAAGTATTTTCTAATGATTTGCATTAAACTGTTAATAAAAATTTTAATGCATTTCTATAATTTTGATTTGTTTGTTGCACTTTTGTGATTAAATATCAAAAGGAAAAGGTGAAAATTGGGAATATGTAACAGATTTATTCTAAAATTGCACGTCGTAGAGAAATTTGACGTCTAATTATTGGCAAACGTCAAAACAACAACGATATTTAACGCTGAAGGTGAAATTGTATAATAATATAAATAAAGACGGATTAAGCAACAATCGTAAAAACAATATCACATTTCAGTATCCATCCAGGCATTTTTTTTTCGAAACAGCTAACAAGATTATTTAATAAGCTGCTTCCGCTTAATCCAATCCAGCACACACACACTACTACATACAACGCAGAGAGAAAAAAAACGTATAATTTTGTACACAATGTTGTTTAAATTAAATCGCCTTTACTCGAGTGTAGAGCCAAACAACAACAACAACAACAACAACAACAACGGCAACGGCAACGACAGCAGCAGCAGCAGCAACAAAAAAGCGTACGCAATGAGTGGGAAATTTGATTATGAGCGCGAAGCCAGCGGTGAATGAGCGCGCTACCGTCCTGGACGCTGGCAGCCCCTTCATGATTTTTGAGGGGAAAAGCCATTAAATTTACGAAGCGATAACAGCTGGTGGAGTAGATGTGTATGCCTGAGCGCAAAGCGGGAATGAAGCGCTGCCGTGTGTGTGTGTGTGTGCGAATCGATGAAATGTAGGTCGACACTTTATCCGTCTAATAGCAGGACGCTTTTTTTTCTCTCGCACACCGCGCGGCGAGGCATCGTTCCTTTATCCGGATCGAAAACCCTCTACCCACCCCTAAAGCTGTGAGCTGATTCATTCACTGCGCCCAGAGACGGGTTCGCTTCACTATGCCGTCGGTTTATTAACTTGAAAGATGATTATTGTTCCTAGCAGGTTGAGAACGTTACTGTTGATTGTGGGACTTTTATCGATTTAGGCAAATTGCAAGCGTCTTATCGATTTCTTCCCCCCAAGGTGGAGGCTAAAATCTTACTTAACCAAGAATATCATTATAATTTTTAATTATTCATAATTGACTTTTAATAAAGATGAGAAATGTTTGTACTAGTAGGATGGAAACATTATCGTTTATATTATTTTTAGTAATTTTTAGACAATTAAAACTGTTATTATTACTGTTGATGTGGGACTTTTATCAATTTTATGGAAATTTCAAGCCTCTTATTGATTTCTTTCCCCAAGGTGGAGGTTAAAATGTTACTCAACCAAGAATATCGTTATTATTTCATAACTGACTCATTGATTTGGTTGATTTTAATCTTTTTATTTTGTTTTTCAAGTTGGAATTTAAAAAAGATGAATACTGTTTGTAGTAGTAGGGTGGATACGTTATGGTTTATGTTATTTTTAGTCATTTTAAGACAACTGAAACAAGGGGGAGCTTAACTTTGGTCGATTTAAGTGAATGTTAAATTCTTTATCGATTTGTAACTTAAAATTCTGCTAATTTGTTTCCATTTACATTTAAAAATGACAATTTTTTATGTTAGCCTAAAAATATTCATGGTTTTCTGAAGCTGACAGCTAATTATAGATTTATTAATTTAAAAATGAAATATATGTGCTTCTAATAATTCTGCGTGAATCAAATTTAAAGCCCTTCATTGATTTTTCCTCTGATTTGAAGCAAAAACGTTACTCACGTTATTTATTTTTGCATTTATTAACTAAGAATTGATGATCTTACAATTATTCTCTAATTAAGACATTAAAACACTAGATTTTTGTCGATTTTCAACCTGATTTTATTAATTTTGGGTTCATTAGCTAAGAAGAGATTATCATTGTTAATAGTAGCTTGAAAACGTTAATCTTTCTTGCTATTTTAGCCATTCTGTGACAATTAACAAATTGTGAAACTGGATTCTCCTCGAGTCGAGCAAACTTAGACCAGCTTTTTATTGATTTTTCTTCAAGTTGGAAACGAAAACGTTACTAATTTTATTCCTCCTTAAAAAAATTGAAAACCTTAACAATTCTGTTACAATAAACAAATTTTATTTAATTTAAAAACTAAATCGTTGCTAATTGCATTAATTTTAATTTTTGAGGCGTATTAACTTCATCATTATTAATCTCAGGTTGAAATCTTTAAGCAATTTTGCAGTTAACAAATTGAGAAACAATTTTAACCTTTTAATCGATTTACTTGTTAAATTGGAAGCTAAAACGCTGTTAATTTCATTCATTTTAACTAAGAAGAGATGTTTATTGTTGATTGAAGGTTAAAACGGTACTGTTTTTTTTATTTGCAGCAATTTTGCGATACTTAACCAATTGAAAAACAGGTTTTTCTTGGACTGGAGCAATTTTTTTAAACTCTTTATTGATTTTTTTCTCCCGTTTGGAGGTTAAAACATTAGTAATTTAATTTAATTTGAGGCTATTAATAAAAATTAGAAGCTTGTGATTGGGCTTTTGATATTATTTAAACTATTTTTTGAATTGAAACATAAAAGGTTTCAAATTTTAAATGTTTATCGTTAATTAAAGCTTCAAACATTACTAGTTTTATTTGAGGCTATTAATAAAAATTAGAAGCTTGTGATTGAGCTTTTGATATTATTTAAATTAGTTGATTATTTGATTAAAGGCCAAAACGTTTCAAATTTTATTAATGTTTATTGTTAATTAAAGCGTAAAACGTTACTGTTTTTTATATTGTTAGCAAAATGATGATTAAAATATTGATAAACTGGATATTCGTCGCCTGGAGCAAATTTTAAAAGTTTTTATTAATTTTCTTCTCTAATTTGTATACTAAAACATAGTTAATTTGACTTTTTTTAGCTTTTTGGAATCTAAACACTAGCTAATTATATATTGATTTAAATTATTTTTTGAATTGAATGCAAAAACATTTCAAATTTCATTTATTTTAACTAAGATATGATGTTTATTGTTGATTAAAGCTAAAAACGTAACTGTTTTTTATATTTTTAACAATATGATTAAGAAATTAATAAACTGGATATTCG
>JARJDW010022612.1:0-11853 GCA_030264715.1 Adinopsis sp. GC000173 | reverse complement strand
CGCAGTGCTTGTGTTATTGATTAGGGGGCGGTTGTGATGGGTGAAATTTGGCAATTCGCTTATACCTACTTTTTTGCGTTGCAAACAATTTTCGCTATGATTTTGAAACGATTTTTAAGGAGATTTTCCTATAAATTTACAAAATAATATTTATTGTAAAGAGCTTCATCATCATCAGCTACAATTTTTATGGCAATTCTTGCTTGACAAATTAATCAATCATTTGCATCGCTTACCGTTCACTCTATATAGTATCATACACGATGAGTCGAAATTTGCGTTCTTAAAAAATCCATAATAAATAGTTAATGCAATTTTTAAAGATATATATCCATAAAATTACTAAATAATATTTATTGTATAGCGCCTTAAATCAGATTCGTCGTCAGCCACATTTTTTTGGCAATACTTAAATATTTCATGCAATATTTAAAGATCTGTATTTTTCCATAAAATTACTAGCTAATATTTGTTGCAAAGTAAACAAAATTGCAATACATATATTTGGTGAATTGATCAATCATTGTGCATTAAGGACCCCGCACAAAACACTGTGATTTTGGACCTCACTGAAATTTTCTGAAATTTTGGTATGTCATAGTTTATGGCCACCTGAACAAATATTCCCCCGGTCAAAAAACTTTTAAATGGAAAGTTTTTGAGATATAGAGGTTAGAAGTCACCAACTGCACAAAAGACTAGCGTTTTTGGACCTCACTGAAAGGTTGTGAGATTCTAATATGTTATAGTTTGAGCCCCCCTGATCAAAAGTTCCTCCGGTCAAAAAACTTTTAAATGATCAGTTTTTGAGATATAGAGGTTAAAAGTCACGCTACTGTTTTATGCNAAATATTATGTACCATAAAGGACTGTTGATCGGGCGGTCACAAACTAGAACATATTAAAATCTCACAACTTTTCAGTGAGGTCCAAAATCCTTACTGCTTTGTGCAGTTGGTGACTTCTAGCCTCTATATCTCAAAAACTGTCCATATAAACGTTTTTTGACCATGGGAACTTTTGATCAGGATGTCTCAAACTATAACATATTAGAATCTCACTACTTTTCAGTGAGGTCCAAAAAGCTAGTCTTTTGTGCAGTTGGTGATTTCTAACCTCGATATCTCAAAAACTGCCCATTTAAAAGTTTTCTGACTGGGGGAATATTTGTTCTAGAAATGATATAAATATTGCGAAAAGTTTAAAAAATCTATAAAATCTATAAAATTAGATAATTATTTATATATATTTAAAAATTGTTAAAAAAGTCTCCTAGAAATGATATAAATATTATGAAATGTTAAAAAAAACTATAAAATAAGCTTTCTTTTTAAAAAACTAAGATAATATTGCAAAATGTAAAAATATAATGAGAAGAAATTTATTTATTAATATTTTTTGGTAAATTGATGAAATTAGTAGTTTTTTGGAATCTTTAATGTGGCAATAAGTTGAAAACATCTATAAAATATAATGAGCATAAAAGCTTGCACGTTTTTTTCTCAAAGAAAATTGAAATGTCATATCATTTTGAGGCACCCTTTACGTTTACATATTGCGAATGATGACATTTTTCGCTCACCGTTTCAACCACCATAAATAATTTATTTAGCGTGTACGCTTATTTTTAGTTTTGCATTTTGCGCATACATACGATGTGCGGCTGCACTTTTCCACCCGGTTTTTATTCGTCGTGTTTCAGCAGCAGCGCCCAATTTGGAAACTGGGAAAATGCTGCTTTAAATGTCATTAATTGTATGCGTTAGAATTAATCATTCGGGTAAATTTAAAAGCAGTCATCGCTAGACAGTGTATAGGAAAAAATTAGGTCAATCGTTTCTTTTTAAAAAAAGAATGTGGAAATTCAGTGTTTATTTTCATTTTTAATGAGTTTTTTCCATTATTGTTGAGTGGTGTTTTTGTTTGGCTTGCATATTTTTAGTATTTCGCATGAAATACGTTGATTTTTCCACCGCAATTTGATTTGAAATAAAATTAAGCAATTGAAATATTACCTATACAATTTTATATTTTACGTTCCTTTTGTAATATTTGTAAATGTAATTTTAAATAATCCAACCAAATATTAATGATTTTGTAATTTTCATTAAATAATGCTATAACAATGTACATTTTAATAAAAAGCATAAGAAAATTGCTTCAAAACTCTAAAAATTGTGAAATGTACGTTGTTTTTTTGTATAAATTTTGAGTTTAAATATATTTTTCTTAAGAATTTTTGACAATTCTATTAAAAATGCTACAGCGATGCATATTTTAATACAAAATGTAAGAAAATTTCTTAAAAATGTAAAAATTTCTAAAATGTGTGCAATTTTTGCACTTTTTCGGACATATTTTTACTTTTCAACAAACTTTTTAAAATTTTTTGTTAAGTTTCTTAAAAAAATCTATAAAAATGTATTTTTTCGTAATAAGTGTAAGAAATTTCATTCAAAAATGTAAACGTTTCTAAAATGTGTGTAGTTGTTCGTACATATTTTTAGTTTTTAAACACTTGTTAAGTTTTTTTTTAAAAGTTTATTAAACAAAAATGCCACTAGAATGCACAATTTCATAAAAAGTTCGGACACATTTTGATATTTCAAAGCACTTTTTAAGATTTTTTGTTAAGTTTATTAGAAAAAACCATAAGAATGAATATTTTCATAAAAAGTATAAGAAAATTCATTTAAAAATGTAAAAATTTATAAATTGTGTGCATTTTTTACACCTTTTTGTATATATAGTTAGTTTTTAAATACTTCTTAAGTTATATTTTTAAAGTTCATTAGAAGAAAATACCACCACAATGCACATTTTCATAAAAAGCGTAAGAAATTTCTTCCAGAAATGTAAACATTTTTATAAAAGCGAACATTTGTAAAATTACGTTTTATTGTTGTAAAAATATTGATCTTTCAACGCATTTTTTACATATTTAAACAAAAAGTGCATAAAAATGCCTTAAAATTCATATTACAAAATTTACGTTTCATGTCGACTTTTATTTAAATTTCAGTAAAAATACACAAACTTTATACATTTTATTGCAAAGTATGCAAGAAAATCGCCTAGAAAATGTGAAAATTTATTGATCGACGAAATTAAAAGCAAACAATGTATTATATTTCGTTTCACATAAATTTCGCGTTGCACGTACAATAGTTTCAGTTTTAAAAAGTCCATCAAGCTGTTGCGCGCTGCGCATACTATATACTATCTAGTCTACATATATTATACAACATTATAAATCGCTGTTCGCCAAGTTTTAACAAAGTTTGATGCATCGATTATGCTTCGCCTGCTCGACGTTGGCATCCCAAACGCAAAATGATAGAATTACAGAGTCGTGCGGCCGCGGCGGCAGCGCGGGTCTCGCTCGTTCTACTCCTTCCCTCGCTCACTTCGTGCAAACTTTACAAATTAAATTGCCAATATTTAAATAATACGTTCGCGCCAAGACACTATACGCTAAATATGCAAATCGTAAAGGTCAGCGCTGTAAAGTACTCACAAGCATCTCGTCATTTTATTGCCGCCTCGTCTATGTCTGACTCGACTTGGCTTGCTTGAAACTTTCAACACACATACAACTCGCTCTCACACACTCATCGTATACGTGTTTTTTTGCGCAAATGCGCTCGGAAACTAACTTTAAACAACAGTTCGCTTTTTTATCTGTTCGGGCGGAAAACTTTAATCAATAATAAATTATTCACGTTAAAATATTATTAAATGGAGAGCGTAGCAATTACGTGCGAAGCAATAACTCTTCAATTTATTGGAACATCAATACATATACAAGAGGGTTGGAAAAATCATTAAACTTTAAAGCTTTTGAAGATTTGGAGGTTTTTTTTTGTTGCGAAAGAACGCTAATATTAAGGAAACTTTTTGATATTATCCACTAAATGTTTACACTTCATCTTTATCTTCAAATTCTCATTTTATAGTTTATTTTTGTGCAGAAAACATCGCTAAGATAAAAATCGAAGATATAAACTAATAGGAGAACTTTCCAAGGCAGAGTACTTTTCTGGCTATTTCCAACAAACGGTATTTTTCAAAGCATGAAACAATATCGTGGTTAAAGTTACTAATTGCGCTATTTGAAATACGTCGAGTGAGAATTATGGCTTTACTCGTGCAAAATGTGATAATTAGCAGCATCTTGTCACACTGGCGAAGTTAACACTTAATCTTTTATCTGTTAGCGATCTATTACTGGTTGGTTTAGTCAACTACAATGTCGATAATGAAAAAACGCAAATGAAGACCCAAACATGTTTAGTCAAGACTGATAAGATAATTAAAATATTGTAAATATGTCTATGTAGAGTACATTTTCAACTTTTTCGAATAATTTGTTTTTAAATTGTTGGTTTAATACTAATTAATAGATGATAATTATAACTACCAATTCATTATCGAGGAATACATTTTTATTCTTGCTTTTAAATTATCGTTTATAGTTAATTTTAGGAACTAGCTGTGAGTTATTAATATTGTAATACAAAAATTAGAGCGTAAAACATCGACTGAACTGTATGGCTTTACTCTTGAAAAATGCAATGATCAGCAGCATCTTGTCATTCTGATGAAGTTTTCACTTAATCTTCTATCTTTTAGCGATCTTTTACTGCTTAGTTTTGTCGACTAGAAGGTCGAGAATAAAAAAACTCGTAAATGAAGACCCCAATCATGATTAGTCATCACTGATAAGTTAAAAAATCAAGCAAGATTATGCAGAGCACATTTTTATGTTGTTGATTAGCATTATAAGTTCATTGTCAAAAAATTCATCTTTATCTTTACTTTTAAATCATTGTTCATAGTATATTTGTGTTACTAGTAGTAAGTGGCTAATAATACAAAAATGGACTGTGAATTGAAAGGAGTTTTCCAAACGTGTTCAGTTATCACTGTACACGTGACTATATTATGAAGAAGCCAATCAAGAATACCATCTTACTGTAGATAATATTGCTAATTACTTTTTTCAATGCAAAAACTTTTGCTAATATCTTGATATACTCTTGTTACTGTCCCTAATTGCCTTCCTTGAAATGTTTTGAAGGAAATATATATTTTTATTTATTCGAAACAAGACTAATAATCACTAATACACCTTGTCTTTGCCAAAGCACTAACTTTATCTTGACCTTTATCTTTAAACCATCGTCTATTAGTTAGTTGTGTGGCAAAGGCACAGGAAAACTTTCTAATGAGCCTTAATAACACGAGTATTAAATTTCGATACAGAACATATTTGCAGCTCGATCTACCGCTTATTTAATAATCCAAGAATGAATATATTTGTTCAAATTGCTTCAAGCGATTTTATTATCAATATTTGAGCAACAATTGTATGATTCCCTTACATTATGGAAACCCCATGTTCTTGTTTCTGAACTTCTCATTGTATTTTTAACATTTCGTTGCAGGACTTTACGAACATAGTACATACAATTGTTCTAGACAAATCAAGCAGGTGCAAGTATTTCCAACGAATCTGTTTTAATACAATTATAAACATCTTGGTTGAAATGGCTTTATATGCTTTAATATACATCACTAATTAAATTATATTGAACGCAGCGAGCGAGAACTTACCTACTTGTGTAATTTTACAACACAAAATATAAATGATCAGCATCATTTCATACTTTTAAGTAGAAATCAAACAGAAACACCATTTTAATACATTTATAGCTTACTCCAACCATTTATTAAAATCTTTCCGCTAATTACGTTGCTTGAAATATCTATGATCATGCTACCAATAACCAACACATTTCATACTTTTAAGTAGAAATCAAACAGAAACACCATTTTAATACATTTATAGCTTACTCCAACCGTTTATTAAAATCTTTCCGCTAATTACGTTGCTTGAAATATCTATGATCATGCTACCAATAACCAACATAATTCTTTTGGATTTGTAGATTGCCCGAATGTACGTAACACTCGTCCATTCTGACAATTAGCCCGAAATAAAAGCACAATTCGTGTTCATGCCTGATGGTGTGCGGCTTTCGCAAACACATTTTTCACACCGATCGTCGACTTCCTTCCCGCTCATCTGTGCTCGAAGTGCCGGACGATGTTACAATTTACTCCGACCCATTCTTTACCGCCGAACTTGAATACGATGTCGTTTCATATTTACAGTAAGCAATGTAACGTGATAGATTTTTTTGACAGTTGCAATTTCGGTTTGGGTTTTACAGGTAATGCTTTCAAGTAGGGTCGATGTTACTAAGCACAAAAATTTCTCTCGATTTTATGCGGAATCCCCACAACACAACTGTAAACACACTATACCAGCGACTAGCTATGTTACAACTTACTCTGTACTGAACTTCCGTCAATATTAGCTGTCAGAAATCCAACGCGATAGGTATTTCAATGAATTGTCAAACAGCTACTGAGATACCAGCTGCCCACATACTTTAAAAAAAGAATGGCTGCTGAGTAAAGCAACTGTTTATTAAAGTTGTAAAGAGGTATTTAGGTAAAATTTAAATCATATGACAAAAAATATATATTTCATATTGACAGTTTGGTCACAGAAGTTAAATTGCATGCTTTGGAATGCCTATTTCTTTGATAACTGCATTTTAGGTTATTTCTTCCTCTTATATTTCTCTGGCTTGCATGCGGTGTCCCCACAGTACAACTACAAACATACTTTAATCCTCAAACATACTTCCTTTTCATCTGGGTTCAAAGAGCCGGACAATGTTACAATTCACTTTGGTTCATTCTTGACTAAACTATACACCGTCCGTCATATGAATTAGTGGTGACTGGTGAGAAATGCAAAAGGGATAATTTTCTTGATAGGTACGTTTTAGGTTATTTTCAATCAAGGCCTACTATACTACTCAGCGAAAATTTAATCTCGACTGTTTGCGAAGTCTCCACAACACAACTGCAAACATATTTTAAACCTTCGACTTCATTCTTTCTCATCTGCCAACAAAGCACTGAACTATGTTCCAATTTACTCTGCACTGAACTTCCTTTAATGCAACGTCTGTCATATTAGTGGTCAGAAATGCAAAGCGATAATTTTTTTGACAGATACGTTTTAGATTATTTTCAATCAAGGCCTACTAGAATACTCAGCAAAAAATTTATCTCAATTGTGTCCGTGCGGAATCCCCACAACACAACTGCAAACATATAAATCTCACACTGCGTTCAAACAATTTACTCTTGTCCATGACAGCGTCCGTCATATTAGCGATTTTATTTTTAACAATTACGTTTCAGGTTAAGACCTTGTAGCATCAGTGAAAATTTTCTCTCTAGCCATATGCGAAATCCCCACAACAACACAACAAAGCGCCACCGCAAAATTTAATAAAACACGCCCGTGTTGGTTCACCATCATCTCCTCGACGAGGAGGAAAATTCTCAACGGATAGAAAAATCCTCTATGCGTTGTATACAACATTTGATGCTTACTCGGCATGTTTGGGTAAAATTATCGCGCTTAATTTCCGAGAATCACAACACATTTTTCGCTTAGCTATCGTAAAATTGTTTTTGATAACGATTTGTTTTTTCGTTGTTAGCGCGTCGCGCTCTAATGCATGCTTTATTCGCAGCGACAACACAAAAGCGACTTTTATTGAAATATCGATTCCTATTTGTCAATTTACGCGAAATATTTTCTTATTTACAACGAATTTATGTTGCTTTGCCAGCGCGTTTGCTTGTTTGGGACGCATTAAATAATTCAGCAATTGTGTAAGGGGTCAACGCTTGCTGTGAAAAAAACCGCAAAAATAATAAAATTGGCGGTTGTTGAAAGCCGAATTCGTGCGCTTTGATTGTTATATACAAGTGTTGTGCGGGCGCGCCGGCGAAAGTAAACCGCAGTCCGGCTGGCTCGTAATCTCTTTCACTAAAATAATAAATTCGCACATTTAGTTTATAATTTGTCGTCGCCGTCGTCGTTGTGTTGCCCGGCTGATAAACTTGAATTTGCATGGTTATTAGCCTTTGACACGAAAATACATTAAAATGGAACAATGGTCGTTTTGCTGAAAAAATATTAGCTTTGCATATGCAACCGTTTGATCTATAAATTAGCTGGGGCGTAAATTTGCAAAGCAATTTAAAAAATCGCCAGATATTTTAATTTCAAGTACGCATGGTGTATTATTTACATAGTGCGCGTATGTCGCATTGAAAATATATGCATTATGCTGATGTACTGTATTAAAGTCGTTTCTTTACAAAGCATAATGCAATTTATGCATTGTTGAAGTGGAAGAAAACAGTGAAATTCACTAAAATTCATCGAAAAAAAGTAAAAAAATAGTGAAATTCAGTTTATCAATAGTAAAAAGCAGTTAAATTCACTAAAATTCATAAAAAAATGATGAAGAAAGGTAAAATTCAATGAATAAACAGTAAAAAGCAGTGAAATTCACTAAAATTAATCGAAAAATTATGAAAAAAAAGTGAAATTCAGTAAATAAACAGTAAAAACAATGATATGCAATAAAATTCATCGAAAAATGATGAAAAAACAGTGAAATTCACTAAAATTCATCAAAAAATGATGAAAAAACAGTAAAATTAAGTGAATAAACAGTAAAAAATAGTGAATTTCATTTCTCTTCGTGTTTAAACATAAAATAAAAAATTTTTTTTGCTGTTGGCTAAAGAATAGTGCAAGTGTGTTTAAAATAATGACAAACAGTTACGGAATTAGACAGATAATAGTAAATAATTTTTAAATCTTGTTTTATATAAACAATTGTTGAAAAGAGAAGATGCGAGAAGAGAAATCAATAGATTTCAGCGTCGATTTGAATTTATCTCTACTGCTAGTAGGCTTTTTGTGCACATTAAGTTTTATTTGTACGATCAGCGATTAAATTAGAAGATGTGTGATCGCGCCATGATCTTATATGCGCTTCAATAAAAAAGCACACTAGATTTGGGCACTAAATTTGAATCAGACTAATGTTCTTCGTGCCAAGTTCAAAATCGATACCAGCAACGGTTACCAGACTTAGTAGTGATAAAGAGTCACGATTCTTTTGGTAAAAGTTTTCGTTAAGCAAATTGTGCTGTATATTTTATAGGAAAAATTAAATTATACATAAATAAGTAATTTTGTTTTTTTATGATTATAAATGATAATAAAATTGCAAATTATTGTAAAAATTATAAATAAAAAAATCTAAACCCACAATGCTACTTAAAAAGAGTCGTAGTTTGGCAATAATCTTCAATCGTTAAATGTAAATAAAATGAGATCGATACAATTCTATTTGCCGCTTATATGTACTTTTTTAATGGTACCTTTATTTGAAATAAATTTAATTGTTGCAGTCAATGTAGGAAAGTCAATATAAGAAACGTCACACAACAAATTTATTCAATTTAGGTGAAAAAGTATTGGAAAATTGAACCTCAAGGATATGTACCAACAAGAAAAGTTACGTTGGACATTTAAACGATATTATACAATATTTAAAATTAAATAAAGTTTTAGATTGTTCAAACAAAACCTAAGTTATATATAATTAGTACTAAGTGTTTTTATTGCAAGATACCATTGATGAGTTTTGATTACTAAATTTGATTAAAAGAACCACCAGTTTATTGCGTTGCTTTTAAATTCAAATGTACTATGTGTTTTATTTTGGCTAATTATGCTGTAAATAAGTAAAATAGTTGCTAGATATTACTTTTTACTTTACATTTACTTTAATTCATGCACATCTAAAGGTCACTTCAAATAATATTGTTTATGGCATTTGCAATGCTATATCAATGGTTAAATTAAGAGATGCCGGATTTGATGTTCAAAAAAAAACTTTCAGCGGATTTTGTTATTAAATTTGAATCAGGCCCGTGTTTTTATATTGCTTCAAATTTAAAATCGATACCTTTTCTTTATATAGAAATGAGCTTTGATTGTAAAATATATCGATGCTTTATTACATTTTTCATCAATTTGCAACGTAGATACATCACAAACAGAGTGATGTGCTTTTCTCCCTAAGATATATCTTTGAACTAAAAGCAGTGCTATTTGAGGTATAGTTAATTGAATTAGGTTTGATTGGAATTTTATTGGGAAGTACACTTAAATAAACCCAATAATTTGGCTCTTAATTTTTAATTTTGTTACTAAATTTGAATCAGACTTATGTTTTTATACGCCAAATTCAAAATCGATACCTTTTCTTTATACAAATGAGCTTTGATTGTAAAAATATATCGATACTTTATTATATTTTTCATCAATTTGCAACACAGATACATCACAAACAGAGTGATGCTTTTTCCCCTATGATATATCTTTGAACTAAAAGCAGTGCTATTCGAGGTATAGTTCATTGAATTAGGTTTGATAGGAATTTTATTGGGAAGTACACTAAAATAAACCCAAAAATTTTGCGTTTAATTTGATTTCAAAAGCACTGTTTGGCTTAATATTGTTAATAGAAAGTACTTAAGTATCATTTAGTGTATTTCGCTATGATCTCTCGTTAATCTTTTAATCACAGTATTTATTTTGCTGACAATTGTTTGTTTAATAACACCTCTTAAAGCAATTCATTGTCATTAATGTACGATTTTACTTGACAACTATCTAAACCAATCTAAAAAGGCTATTAACCTATCATTTTGCTTAGCAATTAGCTATTAATGTATGACTTTTCTTGACAACTCAAGTCACACTTAATTAATGCTCTTTATTAACTTACTTCTTTGTTAAATAACTGTCAAGACACATTTAGCTAACAATAATTCATATCGATAAGTTTTAAGTCTAATTTTTATTCAGTAATTTACATATTTTATGCTGTAGTAAAAGCTCCATAGGTTTGGTAGGTAGATTGTAATATCCTAACACAGTTCTAACATAGTAGCTTAATAATAGTCAACACCGAAACCGCGGTAGCACTCAAAATAAACCATCAAACTTGTGGAATTTTCAAGAATAAAATATATAAATTACTGAATATAAACGAATTCCATACATCAAACAATCCAGAATTAAATCAATACATTGAATTGCATGCTTTGAAAAAGTCCTTACTATATTTTTGTTAAAGTCAGATCCATGCTTTCAATGCCAAATTCAAAATCAATACAATTTCTTTATACAAATAATGAGCTTTGATGGTGAAATATCGATGCTTTATTGCATTTTTCAGACAAACAACAGGACGCATTTTCCCCTTAACATTTTTGCGTAAAAGCAAAAGCGAATTACGGCCCGTCGACTCTTCAATCTCGACGAAAAAATCTAATCAATTAATTCGCCGGCTATAAAAGAATTTGTAAACATAACAATGATTATGATTTTAATCGCGAAGTTGTTTTTATTAAATCGTATTTTATGTGAAACACGCGTATAAATTATGTAAATGCTGCTGCTGGGGATGTTTGTTCAAACTTCGAGCGAAATCAAATTCAGTAATCTCGTTTCGTGTGGAATTTTATAATAATAAATTATTGTCATTATAATCCAAAATGCAACTATTGCATTCGTTCGTACCTTTTTCATTTGCTACTGAAATGTATTAAAAGTGTAATTACAAGTTGATTTTGGTGCTAGGTTCGGTTAGATACACTATTGCGATTGATTTACAGCAAAATTTGTCAGATTAAATGTTGTGAGAAGTTATATAGTGAAATTATGAAATAATGATAGATTTTGATGCTTACCATAACTGGAATTCCAATGTTAATGAAATTTGTGGTGTAAAATTACGGCAGGTTAAAACATTCGTGTTTGTGAAACTTTGAGAGATATCAATTTAATAGTCTTGTTTCGTTGGAATTCTATTAATAAGTATGTAATTG
>JARJDW010022610.1:0-15909 GCA_030264715.1 Adinopsis sp. GC000173 | reverse complement strand
AATTATTTCATTTTATCTCACTACTGTTTAAAATAAATACGACATAAAATTGTCAAAATAATAAAGTAGAAACAATATTTATTTTAATGATTCAATAACCATGAATTTTACTCTTCTACTCTGTATTTATTTTTAGTTTTATATAAAGACTAGTTACATATGAGCAATTAAATGTTAGTCTAAAAATAATGAATTAAAATTGTCTAATAAATTGAATAATGCATTTTATAATACAAGTAACTTTAACGAAATGCAATGGGATTCTTAATATGCACTAAAATGATTGTCTTTTGTTTTCATTACATTTCTAATTATAGTCTAAAAATAATAATTTTATTTTAACATTGTTAATTAATTTCAATTATATCCTTAATTGGGCACTTACTTATTGTACTAATTTTGCATAATAAATAATTTAAAAGTAATATTTGTAATAATTAAATACATAAAATTTGCTGATCTCTAAATGAGCTAATTATAGAGTAGGATTTGCCTTTGGAGAATCTCTTTTTTGCAATAAATTTTACAATTTAAACAGATGGATGGTGATAAAGGGTCAAACTAGACTGAATTGCTACGTGACATAATTTAGGGTAAAGCAAGAATTTTATTTGCATTTGTCCGACTTAATTATTCAACAAAAGTACATAAAATTGATTAAATCACAATATAGAATAAAATTCATCCTTCATATTTTCATATTTATCGCTCAGACGTTAATTAACAATTTATTGTATGCAATAAAGTTTATAAACTAAGCGACGTCACTTTTATTACAACTATTAACTTATTTTATTAAAATATAGTACGTATAATATAAGTTTGAATCAAAATGTTGTCGCGCTTGCAAAACGTATGAAATTATAAAACTTGAAATTAATTTCAGCTAAACATTTATCTCATTTCCCATTAATGCATCCCTCCGTGCGGATTGCACCTACAAAAAGCAGCGTTGATTAGTTTCAAAAATAATTTTGTGCAAAGAAACTTTACTCTACACATTTTTAAATAGAATCCTTAAAGGGCTTCAAGACAGGAAAATAACAATCATTTTTGGCCGAAAACAAATTTTATTGCATATACATGTCCATCTTGGTCAGAAACATATAGAATGCAAAGTTAAAAATGAATAAAAAACAATTAAAAACGTAAATTATCTAATGTTTGTCGACATTTCTACTACACAATTAAAGTAACAAAAATATTATCAACAAAATTATGTTGTCACGCTTACAAAACGTATGGAATTATAAAACTTGAAATGAAATATAGATGCAACTAAGCATTTATCTCATTTCCCATTAATGCATCTCTCCGTGCGGATTGCACCTACAAAAAGCAGCGTTGATTAGTTTCGAAAAATAATTTCGTGCTAAAAAAACTTTACGCCACTCATTTTTAAATAGAAACTCATTTCATTCCCACATACTTCATCAACAAACATAAAAAGCTCAACTAACTAATTTGGAGCTTTAGCCACCACACATACATCAAATTTGCAGCGGCGCGTTCTATAAATATGAAATTATTTACTCTGATTGAAACTTTCTCGATAACGAATCGCTTCCAGTTTGCGCACCGCCAACTTTTGATTTCAACCGATGCGAATGGGAAAAAACACATATAGTAGATGATTGTAATAACACAACAGCAATTTATTATTAGGTATTCAAATATGTGTTGTGTACGAGTAAATAAAATACATATATGGCACATAACAAACAAGCTGCCTATTGTGTTGTGGTGGTAAACTTTACATATTCATATATGTGACGGCAAACATTTTCTGTTTCAGTGCTTCTGGCTGTACTCTCGAAACCAGCAATGAATGAAGTCTACTTAATTATTATTTCCTACTTTGTACTTGTGACTTTTCTAACGTTAGAGGTGAGTCTAAAAAACGGCATCGGTGTGTGTTAATAATGTTGTTCTTGAAGATACAAATAATTTAGTGTGCACATACATTTTGTTGGTTTTTCACTGTTTATTTTATCAATTTTTGTGTTCTCACTGCTTATTTGATCAAATTTCAGTATTTTTCACTTTTTATTCGATCATTTTCTCTGAATTTCAGTGTTTTTCACTGTTTATTTAATGAATTTTAGTGCATTTTTGTGTTTTTCAATGTTTATTCGATGAATTTCACTAAAGTTCAGTATTTTTCACTCTTTATTTAATGACTTTCTCTGAATTTCAGTGTTTTTCACTGCTTATCCGATGAATTTTACTGTTTTTCACTGTTTATTCAATGACTTTCTCTGAGTTTCAGTGTTTTTCACTCTTTATTCAATGACCTTCTCTGAATCTCAGTGTTTCTCACTGTTTATTCAATTAATTTTAGTTTTTTTTCACTGTTTATTCGATGAATTTTAGTGCATTTCTGTGTTTTTCAATGTTTGTTCGATGAATTTCACTAAAGTTCAGTGTTTTTCACTCTTTATTCAATGACTTTCCCTGAATGTCAGTGTTTTTTATTTTAATTTAAATTTAAATTTAATTTTACTGTTTTTTACTGTTTATTTGATGCATTTCATTAAATTTCAGTGTTTTTCACCCTTTATTCAATGATTTTCTTTTAATTTCTATGTTTTTCAATGTTTATTCAATGACTTTCTCTGAGTTTCAGTGTTTTTCACTCTTTATTCAATGACTTTCTTTGAATCTCAGTGTTTCTCACTGCTTATTCGATTAATTTTAGTTTTTTTCACTGTTTATTCGACGAATTTCGTTAAATTTCAGTGTTTTTACCTCTTTATTCAATGATTTTCTCTTAATCTGAGTGTTTTTCACTCTTTATTTGATGACTTTCACTGAATTTTAAGGTTTTAAACTGTTTATTCGATGAATTTCACTGAATTTCTTATTTTTTTCAGCTGTGTGTTGCGGTGGTGGTCGGCGCCGAGCGTCCACTCGTCGGCACCGTCGCCGCCCTATCCTGCACCTATCTCACCTACGCCCTGCTGCCGATCTGCCTGAAGGACGCCTTCTTCGCCGGCATGATACTCGCCTGCACGCATCTAATTGGGCTCGTCTACATCGGCCATCTGCAACAGCAGCTCGCCTGCTGTGCGATCATTCTGATGTGCGGCAATATCGCCGGCATGTGTACGCACTATCCGCGCGAAGTCGCGCAGCGCAAAGCGTTTTTGGAGACGCGACAATGCATCGAAGCCCGGCTGAAGATCCAACGAGAGAATCAACAACAGGTAGGAAAATTTTTGGTGCGATTATATACGAGGCTGGTTCCAAAAGTTTCTTCTTTGATTTTTCTTTGATTTTGGCATTTTCTATCAAATCTTTTCGCCACTTTCATCAAACTTGATAGATAATAGAGAAGAACAAACATTTTTCTCTGTTTTGCATCAATTTGAATGAAAATCCTTAAATCTTTTGATGGAAAAGGCCAAAATCAAAGAAGAAAGTCACAAAAATTTCCTGCACAAAGAAAAATCCATAAAAAAATTTTGGTTTAAGTAGGCTTGGTGATGCTAAAAAATAATTTGAGGCTGAACTAAAAATTACTGAATAAGCTAGAAATTTTTCGAACCACCCACGTTTATGTTTGATGTTCAATGCGAAAGAAATCAAATAAAGCATAACATTTATCAATTGTCGAAGATCTGCCTGTACTACACAATATCCCTTTTATTAAATTACATCTTATTTTTTTGTGTGCTCGATTTTAAATGGTTCTGTTCGACTAAGGCATAAATATTACAACATGTCTCAAGTGATGCCTATCCATCATTATAATTTATCACGTGTATGTACTTGAATATTTGAAGACGTCATTACCGTTAGTTGGAAGTTAAGTTAGGAAAATTACGTACACATGTTTTATATAATATATGAAAAATGTAGTTTTAATATTGTTGATATTAGAAAAGGGATTGTGCGTTTTCATCATATATCGTCAATGAGAAATTGGAATTAATAATAATGCGCTTAGAAATTGCGTAGAATATTAAATCGCGCATGTAACAATGCATCCTTGCAGAATAGAAAAATCATTTTTAATATTGGAGTATACATCGAATGGAATAGAGCGAGAATCTAACAAATCAATTTCATTGGTTCGCTCTAATCGTTAAACATCTTTATAGAATTTCGTAAAACAAGAATAATTCGTTAATGACATTCATGAGTAAGTCGAAATTTGAAACGCAGCAGGAGTTGATTCAGTCTTTACTTTTATAAAAATTTAATTAAAATTGAAAAAAGCTAAATAAAGTAGGTAATTATATCATAAAGTTAAGGAAAACATAAATCGTACATTAAACTTATAGTTTTCATTTAATTGCGTTAAATGTCATGGTTTTATTTGCTATTTGATATACCTACACGTAGATGCAGGTCATTTTGTTTATATCAATAATAAAGAATAATAATTTATAATTGAAATTGGTTATTATAAATAAATATTTCAAATATAATCAATATCTAATTAAAATTGCAATAATAATTATTGTGATGTTAATAAATGTAGTTATAGGCAACAATTATATAACTGTTCCAATCGATTGTTTTGCGCTTTATTTACTATAAACAAATATTACTAAAACGTATTTGATATTCATAATTATTTACCTATGAAAATACCTACAGTTTTTATATAATATGGAATTGTAACGATAATATTAAGGGGTTAGTCTACTCTGAAAAAGCAAAATTTTCGATTTTTTTTTTATTGGCTTAAAATATACTCTGAACCCTCTAAAATAAGGTACATAACTTGTTTTAGTCGGCAAAAAATTTTTTCATTGAAATTTCGATCTTTGCCTAAGTGCTCCAAAACGCGAACTTGCGGCTAATACTTATATGTTCGGCGCGTACAGTGAGTGTATGAATGGTAAGACGCTTAAAAATCATTTTTCGCCACACGCCAGACATGTAAACGCGACTCTAGTCTTGATTTCGCTGATTCAGGTAACTAATGCCGAAACTTTAAACGCGTTTTTCTCGAAACTATGTTTTTCACAACGGTGTACACGATATCTCGAGTTCTAATCAATGAATCGACTTGAAATTTTAACCACATATTCTCTGCAATAGTGTTCATCGTCTGACGAAGCCTTTTTTTGATATCGTTTTTTGTTTCATTGTAATAGCATAAAATTCGGGCGAAAAAAGTGAAAAAAATTTCAAGAATTTTTTTCTCGGCGCCAAATTTCTTTATCGACAAAATCGTTTGTCAGACGATGGACAATACTATGTAGATGCTAGCCATATTTTTTTTTTTAATTCGGATCACCCACACATGAGATTTCATGTACACCGTTTTGGCAGCGGAACTGCAGTTGAATGAGCGCCACAACGGCAATTTTAAATATTTTTACTTTATTTTTTGTTTGCAAATACTTTAATAAATAATATACATGACTGTTTAATTCAATTTAATGTGCGAGTCATATTTTCTTAGAAAAAAAATCCGGAAAATTTTGCCTTTTCAGAGTAGACTAACCCCTTAAGCGCTGCTTGGTTTAACTGTTGTCACACAGGTGGCGCCAACGCACTTCGTTCTTAGTAAAAGTGGGAAGAGGTCGCTTTGGTTGTTTAAGTTAACCTCGCTTTTTCACAATAACAACAATAATTTTAGTAAATAATGTCGTTTCCTTACAAAGCGAGCAAAATGTATCCGGCAAACCACAAAACGGTCTTTGTATTAGATCACACGCCATATTTTGGTATCTCCTGTGAGTCACCAATCGAATTTGATTTTTTAAAATCACGAACGCCCGGCTTCATTCCTTTAAATCCAATCTCTAAATCTTTATGGACATGCAGCGTGGAGTCGGCTATTGAATACTGTCGGATAGTATGGGATTTGTTTCCACATGGCAAATTAGTAACTAGCTAATACAGTAGAAAGTAATTGGATATTTAAATATTGGTACTTTTAGGTGAGATTCATTGCCAGCGACGATGTGGCACACATTTTAAACGGATGGTCGTCAACACAACAAAATCTAAATCATGTAAATACCTTTACAAGCATATTTAGCATATATATTAATGTATAAATTTGTTAGATAATGAATGGAATGTCGCTAATTGGAATTCCACCACCGCCCAGATCGGGAAACTCACACGAATACACCGTAATACACGGACTGCGCGCTGCAATTGATGCACTGAGCGAGTTCTCGGATTTACAAACGGAGAAATGCACCACCGATGCATCGACAAAGATATTGAATCGATGTCGCGTTATATGTATTACTTCGGCTAGGGACGATGATAGTATGAAGCGGTTGGAGGAGATATTTCACAATGTGCTGCAGCAACAAAATCGACTTACAATGCAGAATGATCGATTGCTGTTTATCGATCATTGCCATTTGGTGATAATTAACACATTTCCCGTTACGATTGAATCACAAGTCAATAATCATCCATTAAAATCGGTATGTGTGATTAATTTACCTAAAACTTGAGATTAATTTGTTTTGTATTTTTAGCTATCATCAATTTTATCAACCGAAGTGCACTCAATTAAAGCCACACAGATTCCACACAAACTGTCTGCATTGATATTGGAACATTATGATTTGGCCAGCACGACCGTGACTGGAATTCCAATGAAAGAGGAGCAAAATGCATCGTCCTCGGCCAATTACGATGTGGAAATCTATCACGCTAGCAATGCACACATCTCAATGTTGGGCGGTAATGATTTAGATAAAACAACGATTAAAGATAATGGTGGCTATCAAACAATAACGCTGAAATGGTGTACGCCGCGTAGTTGTAGCACGGCCGAAATGCAGCATTGCACTTCAATGGATCGTATTACGCCGGTTGATGTCAATTCAAGACCGTCGCTGTGTTTAATTAACTTTTTACTCGGTGGACGATCCGTAATGTTGGAGATGGCGCGTAAATCGGGTGGGAAACTAACCAGTCACTTGCTGGCAGCGCATGGTGGTGAAATTTTCATTCATACACTGTGTACAGCTCGGTCCGTATTGGAAGATCCGCCGTCGATCTCGGAAGGATCAGGCGGACGTGTTACAGACTATCGGATTCCAGATTTGGGCAGTTTGATTATGAAACCGAATCGCTTGGTTGCGCTTAAAAGCGGCACAATGCCGCCGGCGACGGCTACAGCGAAGATGAAACAAAAATTGCAGAGACAGACGAAATATTGGCCGTTGACCATTAATAGTACAATAATATTTAATCTAAAACGGGTAAATACATCTAGAGGGGTTTTACTTACGTTTCCTATTTTCGTTTTCGGCTTTCGATTGATTTATCATTGAGCCATGAAAGTTAGATATTTGCTCAATCTTAAGCCAGCTTTGGAGTGCTCATATTAATATTGGCCGTGTTTCGAGTTTATTGTGCTGCTTTAAGACATGAAAGTTAGATATTTGCTCAATCTTAAGCCAGCTTTGGAGTGCTCATATTAATATTGGCCGTGTTTCGAGTTTATTGTGCTGCTTTAAGACCGAACACATCTCTAATTAGCCCTACTATCATATACCTAAACTTTTATGCTCGATGCTGGTCACTTTACTATGAGGGCATTCTAAGGCTGCTTTCACACACTGTTTCCGGTGAAAAAACTGAAAAGAAAGACTATTTTACTTCATCTTAGTTGAAAGATTGGGGATCACGTGCTCTGAGGACGTCTACTTACGAGCAAAGACGTTCTGTTAGATAGTAGGGGACAGTTAAAGATGTGCGCTGTCTTAAAGCAGCGCCTTAACCTTTAGGCACTCCAAAGCTGTTTTAAAATCGAACACATCTCTAATTACCGCTACCACCCACTTCCAATAACTACCTTGCTCGATGCTTGACACCTCATTATGTGCACAGTCCAAGATTCTATATACGAAAATCAGAAATGTGAATAAAGCTCCAGACCATTTTGTAATTGAACTTATCTATTTCGATTTATTCTAATTGCAGTATAACATTGATACGTTATCACAAATCCTAACGAAAGATGTGATTACCGACGATGAAGTGATACAATGCAAGCAGGTTATATATAATTTAATCGGACTCGAATCGAAACACGAATCGTTACATTTGATGAACGTGGGATTGAGGATAAAGGGACAGAAAAGTGAGAAAATCTACAAGATAATGTGGAACGAGCTTGGTATTTTTATCAAAAATAATCTGCACAGCGAGAATCATAAAGCAATCTATAATTGTCTACTTGAATGTCACAAATTCAATTTGGATGGTGATGGTAATGCGAAGATTGATGTGAAAAGCGAATTTAGCAGTGATAACGGTTGGTATTTATACATATTAGGAACTTTAACATATCTCTTTTAATATATCTCTTGCGGTTAAAGTAATTTTTTTTTACTAGTAAATATAATAATTACATGTTTATTGATAATATTTACCAAAGAAAACATGGATATTATTAATATTGACTGGTTATTATTAATTAGAACAGATTCAATATTTTAACTGTAATATATCAACGATGACACGATATTAAACGAAGAAAGGAGATTCCAATAAGTTTCCATTAGATAACGATGAGGACTAATTTTATTTATTACTTTTGTTTTTCATTATTGTAGAGAATCAGCGGGCATCAGTCATTAGAGCCACCACCGACTCGCCCATGTCACCACCACCTGTCGTAAACACACCCGTCAAAACAACGTTCCAGCATCGTACGCTACTCGAAATGTTCCAAGCGCAAGAGAAGAGCACCAAGTATCGTGAGGATTTCTCCGGGCGAATAAGCAATGCGCGCTTGTATCCGAACATCAAGGAGGAGAACGAGCGCAAGAGCGAGGCAATGGTTATCGAATAATATAAATATAAATGTTTATTTAATAAATAATAGGGTAATGGTAAAGTAATTAAAACGAAATATTTTCAAAGTTTTGGTACTTATTAATTAATCATGTGGCTGAATTAATTAATCCAATCACGGTGTCCCGTACTGATACATAGAATTGTGTCGACTGTCCGATTGCTGTTGATCCATCGATTCTCTGGTGTTGTGCGATACGTCATAGATTATTGTAAAAATCAGTTCGAGCGCCTTGTTCCACGCCTTGTACGTATCCTCACTCATCTTATTACCAATTATGATTATTCAACATTTTTAGAAACGCAGAACGCAAATCCTAGAAAAAAATTCATAAAGAGTCGTGTGTATGCTAGCGCAAATCATTTTTCCGACACAACGTTACACGACTTTAAAGTTGAAACTTGATTTTTGTAGAAAAAAACATGCATTTTGGTGTTAAATTCAATTCCCAAGAGGAATTTCCGGCGTTTTACGCAAAAATTTCGTTAATATTTTTTGTAGCCGATGGAATTTGCTGGAAATTGATAAAAACCTCCAGTCGGTAGCTCGTCAAACAACAAAGTTACACGACTTTAAAGTTTAAACTTGATTTTTGTAGAAAAAAACATGCATTTTGGTGTTAAATTCAATTCCCAAGAGGATTTCCCGGCGTTTTACCCGAAAATTTCATTAATATTTTTTGTAGCCGATGAAATTTGCTAGAAATTGATAAAAACCTCCAGTTTATAGCTTTATTGAATATTGTGAATTTTATTACACTTATTTGTGAACATTGTGTATTGATGGCTATTTAATATCTGTTTATTCTGTTTTTTTAGAAGATCTAACCAATCAAGTCCCTGACGATAAATTGGTTATTGCTACAATTATGGAAATATCAGTCGGTGAAAACCACAAGACGTGTAATCAGATTAGACAAACCCTGTAAGGAATAACGAAACCGCTCTATGGCAGAAAGTCTTCGAGCGAAATCAACGGAAGCATGGGTTCAAAATTAAACTAGAAATTGAGGTATATAATTTATTTTGTATAGTTTGACTATCACTTCATAGGTGGCGCTAATGCACAATCTAAAATAAAATCTGTACTGTCATTTCCTTGTCAAAAAGAGTGAATCAAAACAGTCAAGACCATCGAGACGACTTATAAATTTTGTGCTCTTTAGCAAGATGAGTTATATTATGCCATTAGGAGGAGTCTCCGTATCGACCTTGACATCAACTGGATTTGGATTTAGTCGTCACGAGAACTGCATTGATATAAAATCAATTACCTCAGTGGTTAGTTAATTATACTTAATAAATCATGTAAATTATAGAAGAAGACATCGTCTTAACAAACAGAATGTGAGCGCATTTAATCAACTATGCGTTAATAAATCCAAATTAATTGATTGTATTAATTCTATATATTACAATATTGTGAATTTTATTACACTTATTTGTGAACATTGAGTATTGATGGGTATTTAATATCTGTTTCTGTGATTTTAGAATGGAGATCTAACCAACCAAGTCCAGAAATGGAACAACAATTGTCTCTGATGATGAATTGGCAATGAACAATGCAGAGATAGAACAACATTTACATCAGCTAACTCTGAAGAATTATTCCATGTGTTAATGAAAGATTCACTTTTACTTATGTTACAATGAGTGCAGAGCAAAGAGGTGCCAAGATATATAAATTTTCGTCAATATCCAGAAGACTTGCTACAGGAAATAGTATCGATTGCACGTAAAATAAAAGATCATTTCATTGAATATTCGTAATTATGTGCAGCTGACGATGAAATACTCTGTTTGAGATGCCCATCCATTGCAAGTAAGCTTTTCTCGATTGTTCTCTTAATATCTTAATTAGTGCTATTTGTACTTTAAAGGAAAAGAATTAAAATGCCGCTATAAGGATTTACGAACGCTATTTGTATGAGTCAATTTCAAAGCAACACTACAGACATACTACGTTGGTTATTGCTACAGTTGCGGGCGTATTCGTCGGCGAAAACCACAAGGCGAGCAATTATACTAAGCGAACCAAGTCAAAAATGACAAAATCGGTCTATGGCAGAAGTTATTTGGGCGATGATACGTCATCTAAAAGCTATTCAGCACGCATTGAAACCACCGACTGTGAGAAAGCAGCGGAAGCATCGGTTTGAAATAAAACTGGGGATTGAAGGTATATTAATATATATACTGGTGAAGCATGTAGCTGTCTGGTAATGGAGAAGCATCTACTACAACCAGCGGGAATATATTTTGCAATGACATTATAAGGTTAGTATGTATTTATTTGCTTCACTATTTATTAAACTTTATTTTGTATTGTATATATTGCAATATTGTGTACTTTTTTTCTGTTAGTTTAGAATGAAGATCTAACCAACCAAGTCCAGAAAGGGAACAACATTTGCATCAGCCAACTCTGAAGAATTATTCCATGTGCTGACGAAAGAAAAACCAGAGACGTTCTTGTACCTCCGTAGTCTGTGAAAACCACAAGGCGAACAGTTAGATTAAGGAAACTCTGTAAGGAATGACGAAACAGGTCTATGGCAGAAACTATTCAGGCGAAAACAACGAATAACAGAAAGCAGCGGTAGCATGGGCTCAAAATAAAACTAGAAATGGAGGTATATAATTTATTGTACACACGTTTTGGTAGAAATTTTAATGAAATATATTGTCTTTTTACAGCAACGGCTAGGAGGGGAAATGGAAAGATGAAGACCGCCACTTAAAATTGCAAGGGACACCACGACAAACACTTGGGGATGCTACGCCACTCTAGAATTTTTACTTTTTAATATTTCTGTGAACCTTTTATATTATTGTAAAAACTGTATATTGTAATGTACTTTTATGTATTGTATTTGTATTGACAACGGGTTACATATTAATGCAACCTCCAGTTACTAGTCAAATTATAAATGGTAAAAAGTTCACTGCAGTCACTCCGTGAACCATGTTAAATTTATTTGAATAATGAAGTTGACTAGTTAATGGAGCTTGCATATTAGCTTTTGACTGGGAGATCGGCGTGCACTCCCGTAATCCAGCGCTTTGGGAGGTCAAATTTGAAAAGTCGCCCTGGTGTCGTTCCCGCAGGGTTGAACACATTAATATGAGGTTGGGAACTCATTGGTGTTCAAATCAGAGGTGTTTCGGCATCAGGTGCAACTTACCTTTCATTGCGGTGGAAGAAAACGTGCCTGTCGCAGTGAAAGGGTTAGCATTTAGCTACGAGGGGCACGCCTCTCGAAGTTGAAGTGTTAATCCCTCTAGATACGGGGAGGGTGTGCATCTGCCACAGCAAAAGGGAGTGTGGGATGAATGAGAAAAACCAAGTTATAAAGGGAAAACTGTATTTATTTATTTTTTAATTAAAAACACAATAAACAACTTCGATACCCCCACATAGTAATTTTCATAATAGACCCTCGGCCCCTCCAAGTCCAAAGGGCAAAGTTCCACATTCCGGCAATTGCCGGAAGACATCTCCCTTACTTAATCTCCTATCTCTCCTGAAGCGGACGGTCGCTACGAGGGGTCTCGAAAATTTCTTGTAATTTTTTCTCAAATTGAAGTGAATTTTTTAATATTTTTGGTGCTGCCCAAAAAATTACAAGAAATTTTTTCGAAAAATCCCTACCCCCTACGATCTGATATTCGCCTAATACATTTCAAAAATTTTTCGAGAAAATTTTCTGTAATTTTTTCTCAAATTGAAGTGAAATTTTTGATTTGTATTAGGCGAATATCAGACCGTAGGGGTAGGTATTTTAGTTGCAAAAATCGTCGTTTGCCAACATGATGCCAGCACTATTTCACAAATTTGAATGGTAGCGAAAGGAAGAGTGAGTGATAAAAACAAAGTTGTAAGGGAGACTGTATTTATTTATTTTCTTAATTTTAATATTTATTTAATACAATAAAAATACATCCCCTTGTATTTTTTGCCCCCTCGTAGTAGAGGATGTCCCCCTCTAACCTATAGTAACACGTCTACGTCATATTACATAGACGCGTTGCTGTTGGTTTAAGCAGGGGTAGACGTCTTCGGCAATTGCCCGAGCGTGGAACCACTGCCTTAACGGTGCCAGTAATGGACCCCGTGGTTTACACTCACGAGCCATTACTTGCACGCCTTGTAGGTTTCGCCGACTGATACCTTCGTAGCTGTAGTTTGGTGTTTCCTTCGTCAACACATCAAATCATTCTTCAGAGTTGGCTGATGCAAATGCCATTCGAGTTTCCTATAAAAATATTTGCGATTATAGTCCCAAGTTGATATAATGAATTATTCTGCGTTCTGCGATCTGATATTCGTCTAGTACATTTCGAAATTTTTATATAAATTTGATGAAAATACTTTGCAAAGTTTGAACATTTCATGACAAGTTCGATAAAAATTAATGTTATTAGGCGAACATCTGAGCGTAGAAGGTAAGCGCAAATTGGCATTGGATTGGTATCCCAACCAATCCCATCCCATCCCATCCAAGTGAATTTCTCAAAATTACCACAAAATGTTTACAATTAACTAATAGAATACATATTATATAAATAATAGGAAAAGTAAATAAATGTAATAAATAAGATGTGTGTATTAAATTACATAAACTGTTAAAACAATTTACCTCAGCTACATGCTGCACCAGTATTGAAGTATCGACTACTCTTGATTTGTCACTACGATAAGGATTCATTTTGTATGGATACAGCTGTTCTGACATCTGGATCCAAATTCTCTTCTATTATCAAATTCAAGCACAGTAAATGTGCCGTGATTTCGTTTTGAACATAAATAAGTAACAATATATTGTTTGCTATTAAATGGTTACATCAGTAAGTATACTTGTTAAATTCCTTGTATTGCAAATATAAGCGGATCCATTTTCTCAATCTCAGCCTGTTGTTGGTTATGATCGAAAACGAACTAGCATAATACTATTCATATACCTTCATCGTTCCTAGTTTTTTACTTCGCGCCCATACTTTTACTGCATTCTTCCTGTCGATGTTTTTATTGTGTCATGAATAGTTTCTAGATAACCGACCATCGCTGAAATGTGGCAATTCACTCTGATAGAAGAAAGTATCAATTAGGGAATTATCAAAATCAAGACCCCAACATTAACATTATTAGGATATAATTAAATAACAAACAAATAATTGAACAATTTGATGTTTCAAAACATTATTATTTCACATTAGACAGAAATACAGAAAAATAGAAAATAAATCACCTTAGGTATAAAAAATACAGTAAAATTAATAAAAACACATCGGTGCTTGTAACGGCGACAATGCCACAGCACCAATAATACAAAAATGAAAATAACGAAAATATAATAATGTTTATATAATAAATGTGTAGTTTAATATTTCTGAAATATCAAACATTAGATATCATTCAGAATTTCAATTTAATAAAAAACAAAATCCATCAGAACAAAAAACAGCGAAAGTAAGTTAAAACATAATCGCTAATTATTATATAACGATAAACGTGTGTTTGTATTTGAAATTTCAGAAATGTCAAACTTTAAATTATAGCAAAATTAATTTAAAAAAAACAGTAATATTCAATGAAATTCAGTGAAAAACTGAAAAAAACAGTAAAATTCAATGCAATTCAGTGAAAGATTGAAAAACAGTAAAATTCAATGAAATTCAGTGAAAATAATTGAAAAAACAGTAAAATTCAGTGAAAAGACTGAAAAAAAACCAGTAAAATTCAATGAAATTTAGTGAAAAAAGACTGAAAAAAAAACAGTAAAATTCAATGAAATTCAGTGAAAAAAAGACTGAAAAAAACAGTAAATTCAATGAAATTCAGTGAAAAAGACTAAAAGACAGTAAAATTCAGTGAAAAAGACTGACAACAGTAAAATTCAGTGAATGACTGAAAAACAGTAAAATTTAATGAAATTTAATGAAAAAGACACAAATGTCACAGCATCAATAATATTAGAATGAAAATTATGAAAAAATCATAAAGTTTATATAATACATTTGCAGTTTGATATTTCTGAAATATCAAACAATAGATATCAGAAAAAAAACAGCAAAAGTAATTCAAAAACATTGTCGTTCTTAACGGCGACAATGCCACAGCAGTGCCATTAATTAAAAAATGAAGCTAATGAAAAAATAACCACCCGCACAACCGCCAGCAGCAATAATAACACCGCGGGATATTCAGCCGAAAACAACTGTTAACGACATCAACAAACGTCGCAACAATCCCAACAACGAAAATCGCCACTATAAAGATTTCCCAAAAATTACAAACGATGAGGACAAATACTGCCAAATCGCGAGACGGCAGCTGGATGCAATAGAGGAAGCGGCCGAGGCACGGACCGTAACTGCACTGTGCTTGAGGCCGCTTTCAACCGCGTGCTAGAATTAACAAACACAGACTTCTCAACACCGATTTCAATTACGAAAGGGGTCCGCCAAGGCTGCCCACTCAGCCCCATCATCTTCAATATGGTCATGGAACTGATCATTCGTGCAGCGCGTCGACATCTCGACTACCACCTATTAAACACGCCGGTACACATTCTTGCGTACGCAGACGACTTGGTGGTGGTGGGCGAGGCGTAGGACAAACTGCAGCAACAGCTGGATGCAATCGGGGAAGCAGCCATGGGTTGCGGACTCGCCTTTAATCCCGCCAAATGTGCTTCGCTGGTGGTGGATGGGAAGCGACATGCGACGGCCAGGCACACATTTACCATTCAGGGGTCTTATTCACGAGAAAGTGGGACTAGTGAGTCACTAGTTACGTTGGCATGTATGATAACGCAGCATTCTTTTTCTCCCTTCAATCTCTTATGGGAAAAAAGTGACTTCTGTAGCAAAGCGTGAGTTCTATGAATCGCGGCGGTACCGTTTCGCTATAGCAACATCACTTGAAAATTTTTACTCTCGCGAACCATTATAAGCGTGCAGCCTCTCAAACACGTGCACTCTTGCTGATTTATGAGCTGTACGTCAACCTTTTTTTTCTTACTTTTTCTAAAAACTCCCACAAGGAGGGATACTCTAATTAGTATAAAATTCGGTCTATTGACCTAACCTAATCCTCGCAAACCGCCGTAACCG